>VZTY01029956.1:220264-252550 GCA_013400935.1 Turnix velox | reverse complement strand
AACTCCTACCCCAACCTTTCTGTGCTCAATCTGCAGATCCACTGGTGGGTGTTAAGTCTTGTAATACAAATGGGTCTTTGCCAGCTCCAGATTCGCTTTTTAAAGCTCTCAATACAAATGGATTCAGTCCAGGTCACTGAGAATCCCAGAAGCAGCCACTGAGGCAGAATCCACCAAGTAAAGTTTGAATTCCATTCTCATGGACTTTGGCTCAGCACAACCCCCATTGCATCCATTCTCTCAAAAGGGCAAAATCTGCAAGAACTCAGCATTCCTCAAGAGTGGGTTTGTTTTGTTTTCCTCTAAAGCATGAATTTTGGGATGACCATGTGTCATTTTACCCTTCTTCTCTTACAAGCCTTCCAGAAAAACACGCCTGTTTCCATTCAGTAAGTCACACACAAGAGTTAGAGCACGCATGTCAAATTAACTCCATATAAACCAAAAACCTGTCTTGTTCTCCTGGGAGGTGAAATCAAATACAATTTCCATGAAGAATTGCCATCATTCAGTAAGGGCACAGGGCGTTAAACACACCAAGAATCTCTAAACACATTAAAAACACTGAAAAACTCCAATATACCCCCTGATTCCTTGAAGCATAAAACAAGGTAACCTTAACACTTGCTTTTTAAAACATCTGCTAAACCACTTGAGCAGAACAAGTCCAGTGACTGAGGTACATGAAACAAAACTCAAGCTGAATCTCCACCTCCTGTCACAGCTCTAACTTCCTGAATTTCTAAGGGTTTAATTTGGGACAGTTCCATGAGGATTAACTTACTGATTTACTTCTGGATGAGGTTTTAACCCCAATTACCCCTCATTTGCTTGGCCTGCAAGAAGAGATCCAGGCTTTGCTTGGCCTCACAGACTGCTGCTTTGTTAGCTGCTGTTACCTGACCCCAAATCCCTTGCAGATTGTATCTAGGCATTTGGAATAAATTTGGAAGATATGCTTAATGCACAATTCATTTCCTTTTACCATATAGTTTAAAAAGAGGAGGAAAAGTCTGCTACTTTCACCAATTTTTCATCCTTCCTGCTGCTGTAAATAGTTCAACAGCAATGAGATAATCAGGAGTCCTTAGGAACTGAAGTCCTTGCTCTCCTGCCAACTATTCCATTTCAACCACAAATTACTGCACAGTTTTTTACCCATTCCCACCTGCTTATACTCCAGTGTTTCCAGGAGCAGCACAGTGGGAAGGAGCCTGTGATTTGAGATTAAATTCTTCCTAGGTCTCACAGTTGAAGACAACAGCAAGGATAAACTCCCCCTGTGGCCCCGATGAAGGTGAGATGATGAAGGTGATGTGTAAAGGGGGAGATAAAGGAGAAAACAATGATGTTTCTGATTGCAGAGGGAGAACAAATGACTTCTTTGCTTTCCAAAAGAAACGCTTCTTGCTGATGAAAGAAAAGGAATACTTATGTTCAACCCACTCCAGAAAGGTTAGGAGGTGAGCTGTTCAGGGCTGAGAAAGACAGCAAGACAGATATCAGCATGCCACCCTCTTCCTATGCAATAGGAGCAACAACCAGACAAAGGACTTGAAAGGACTTTCTACGGGATAATTCCACAAAGCAGCCAAGCATCTGGGTCCCTTTTGAAGTCCTAGGTAGTTTTGAACCTGGGGGTTACAGGGAAAGCACATGATGTCACTGTTTGGGCAGACCCAGAAATGCCCTGGGAAGAATCTCCCAATAAAGAGGGTCTTGAGCAGAGATGTTTTAGAAGCTCTTGTTACATTTGCCTTGATTGCCTCATCCAAACCCAGCAGGTATTTGTCTTTATGCCTCTGGATCTTGGAGGCAGCTTGTTTCACTTTGTGCTGGGCTTCTTGAGTCTTGGGCTGTGTCCCTAACCCAGATTCACCATGCTTCTTGGAGAAATTTATTTAAGCTCCATGCAGGCCTTATTTGAACAGTAAGAATAATTCTTACTTACTTCACAAGCAGAGTGGGAGGATTGATTAACAATAGTGAGGCACTACAGAAGTGCTAAACATTATTAATAGCTCCCAAGTTTTCTCCTTTTGGAAACAGTGGCCATTTCTTCCCATAATGTTTTAAACAGTTGCTGCTCCAGGAGCTTAGATTGCAGATTCCTGGCCTGTGGCTCGTCCATAAATCATAGACCTGGAGCCTATCCAAGACACTCTCGATAGTCTCAGCAGGAAGTCTGGACGAGAGAAAAAACTCTGCTCTCAGTCTGGCCCAGTGAACTACTTTATGGGCCAGTCCAGTTTCAAGGTTCTGAGCCAGACATGAGAGGGATTCTATCCAAGTTTAAAAGCACAAGGTCTTAGGAATGTCCTTTCAAACTGGATTTTGCTGCTTATAAATATTTTCCATCTTCTGCTCTGGAGGATATAGGTTTGATGAGCCTGAGCGGAGCAGAGGCGGCCACACTGTTTATCCCTAACAGTCTGTCAACACACAAAGTTTAACTTGTAGAAAAAAAGAACCCAACGCATGCTCAAAGCTACTTCTGAACAAAATAATTCCCCACCAAAAAAAAAACAAGAAAAAGAAGACAGGCAGCAGTAAATAAGGTCTCAGTAAAACCCAAACCTGATAGATTTTCTGCACAAAGCAGGGTTCAGCACTGCTCACAGCCAGAAAAACAAATAAGCTCCATGAGATTCTTCCAGATTTAAGCCCCCATTTCCAACCCATGGGGAAATTTGGTAGAGCAAATGCAGGACACAACCAGCCCACACTGGGCCCTTCATAGCACCGTTCCTACACACTGGAATGCTTGGTTCACCTCAATATGCTAGAAGAATCAGGGGCAGCACTTTCACCTTGATGAAAGAAGAGCTCAAGCTGGATGGAAACTAGTTAGTGACAACACTTCTGAGGATGAATAATTCAGTACCTGAGTGGAGAGGACAAGAGGTGGAAGAGCACAACAGCAGTTTCCTCATTGCAAACAGCACTGAACAGCACGGATGCACGATCCATCCAGGCCTTCTCTGCTGGCAAAACATGTCTTGAGGTTGTACAGAAAGTGAAAAACCAGCTTCTAACTTCCTGTTCCTCCCACTACCACAACACTTGAAACAACACATCCTTTACAGTGCACATTCACCAAAGAGCTTCTGTTGCATTCCACGCAGAGGCCCTTCCAGAGCCAAGGCCATTTTACACACAAGCTTTTGAGTGACTTGCCTGTTCTGTCTGCACTTCAGCCTGTGCCCCTGGACAGGATCTGTTCTGTCAGACACGTATAAAATCTTCCTATGCCAGCACTCCATGGTTTTTGTGAAATAAAAGGGAAAGCTGAGTCCGAGAGGTGAGAACCTGGAGAGGCTGCTGGTGCCACAGTGAAGCTTAGACAAAGCATCAAAGCAGCAAGACAAAGTATGTGAGATTTAGTCTAAGCACCTTCCTGAATCTGCTGGTACTGCTCCTTGCCCTGACGAACCAAGCAGCATCTGAAGAGAAAAGAACCAACAAAACACCATCTGGGAGACACAAGGACCAACAAAGAAAGAAGAGAGAAGAATGGAGGGGTCTGGAAAAGAAGAGGATTTATTTATCATAAATACAGACCAGGCAGACGTGCAGTTTTTATCCCACAGAAGAGGCAAAAACTCTGGAGACTCTCCAGAAAGCCACACACTGGAAAGCTATTTCCCAGTTGCTTCCTTTTCTTCACAGCAAGACCAGGATGAACCCAATTATCTAGAAACTCGGTGATCTTTCAGGATTGTACTGACCTGTTTCACCAACAGCTTCTGCTAATGGCAGGAGCCTCCATGCTGGCAAACTCCTCCTGCCTGGTCATAGGTGGAAGTCTCTTAAATTAATTAATTTTGTTAGTGCTTGTTCCAGAGCACAGTGGTGGCCAGGGATTCAGTGGATGGGGGAACTAGGAATCTTGCTGCCAACATCTGTTTTGGGAAAGGCCATTTCTAGAAACAGTATGAAACGAGGCTCTTTGGGATGGTGTCAGAAATTTGGGCATATTGTTTTAGCTTTAGCAACCCTTGGATTATGTTCCCTCTAAGAACATTGCACTTTGAACAACTGATGACATATGATAAAATAGTGAGGGTTGTCAGTCCCCTGCATTCTCCCT
Source organism: Turnix velox (assembly GCA_013400935.1). NCBI lineage: Eukaryota > Metazoa > Chordata > Aves > Charadriiformes > Turnicidae > Turnix > Turnix velox. The sequence continues at coordinate 248,460 of VZTY01029956.1, read as the reverse complement.
GGTCCTCTGCCACATGAACCCCTCACTGCACAGGGCCTGCAAGCAGATGCTGAGAAAGCTGACAGGGCAACTGCACTGGAGGAAAGAGATACCAGCACAGAGTCCATCCTGCTGTCTTCTGGGGCTCAATTCTTCTCCAGGATTCTAGTGAGGAGCTCATTCAGACGGCTCACCATTGGTCTGGGATCCTCGTTCAGTCCTGCTGCTATCATTGCATTCTCATAAATCTGAAACAAAGAGAAGAAAGCGTTAAATAAGAAGACAGAGTGAGCTGGATGAGAGCTGGGGAGAAAGTGAACTTGCATGCTGAGACCAAGCATGGCTTCTAGTCCATACTGGCATCAGGTAAACAACTCCACTTTAGGACAGTAATGTGGTAGGAAATGGCTTGGACCAGAAATAAAGAAAACCACAGAAGGATGTGATTCCTCCCCACTACAAGGGCTTCACCCTGTGTCCTGCCACACATGGGCTGCAGTGGCAGTGGGGAGGATGGTGCCACTTCTGAAGAAGGCCGAGCTCTCACCTGATCAAGCAACATCTGGGCCAGATCAGGCTGACTGTCCTTCAGCTCATTAAGCTTCTTAATCAGAGCATGCCTGTAAAGGTGAGAGACATCAACACTTAGACTTGGCATTTTTGGACACAATGGGAAGATAACTTCCAGAATGAGCAGCTATGGTAAGGTGGGACAGAAGAGGTTCCACCTAAAGATCAAAGTTGCACCAACTTCCTTGCTCCTGTTCTAGGGGCTTCTCTCTTTCCTCCAATCCTGTCCCTATGACCTCCATGGTCCTCAAAGGGCTGGACACTGTGTGGGTGGCTCATGTCAACTGTGCCACACAGCCTCAAAGACCAAAGCACCGTGACACACACTGCACTTGATGGGGAGGGGAGCCTCACATTGCCTCTTCTCTGCCTCCACTTCAGCAGGATCGCAGTGCCCCAGGCTTGGCACTGGTACTGCTCCCCCTTACCCTGTGTTGATCTCCAGGGTGGGCTGTAGGAGCTGGGCACGTTCCTCTTGGGTCTTGGCCAGCTGCTGCATGCGAAGGAAGTGGCGGGCTGCCCCCATCTCCAGCACAGTGATCATGGCAGGGTGGGTGTCCAGCCGTGTGGTCACCTGTGACAAAACCAGCCATCAGTGCTGAGATGGAAAATGCACCAGGGTTAGAAGTGGGGGATGTTCAAGGACTTGGGGTCTCCTAGGCACAGATTCACGCCAACTCCTTGCATGATTAGGCCTCACCCCACAGGAGCCTCCAAAACCTGCAGTGCCCCAAGTGTCCCCACTGGACCACAGGCAAGATAGTCACCAGCCTGCTCTTCTGGTAGCCTCAGGATGAACTAGTAAAATGGGCTTTGCCCCTTTTTCTGCTGCTGTGCTGAGCATTCCAATAATAAATGCCAGCATTTGAGCCATTTACAGAAAGAAGACACAGAGAAGAATGATTTCTCTATGGATCCACATGAAAATCTGTGGCAGCAGACTCCCAATCAATCACCACCATGGATCTCTAGTAACCAGTTGCCAGGCAGTGATCACCTACCTTAACACCAGTGACTCGAGAGCCTAAGGCATTTCTCATCCAGGCCATCAGACCCTCAGCAGCCTCTTCTGTCAGACGTTCTGCAGCTGGCAGGGGAAAGAGAGCAGTGTGGGCAGTGAGCTCCACTGCTGAGCTCAGTCCATTTCACAATTCCATTCCCTTCTTCTCTTGTGGAGATGGGAAGGCAGCACAGTTCACCACACACCTACATGTGTGCCCTCATCCTGGACTGTGCCATAGCCAGAGCAGGCAGGCTCATGTCCTGCTAGTGCCTGCCTGCCTTCATCACCACTTGCACATGTTAAAACTCAAACCCCAGAAATTCCACATAGGACACTCCATCTGTTTAAATTAGCAAACTGCTTAAACTTTGATCATGTGAGATGAGAGGGATCTGCAGAAACTGCAAGCTACCTCAGAGGATGAGAATGGCAGGATAGGAAGTAGTGCTCTTGCTCTCAAGAGCTGCCAGAGAGCTCTGGAGATGCACCCCCACAGGCAGCTGCAGGGCAGCAGGATCGGCCAGGGGAACCTTGCAATACCTGGCTGGCTCTCCTCAAACTTCTCTTCTTTATAATGATCAACAACAATATCTGTCTCCACCGAGATCAGCTTCTTCTTGTCAAACTCTCGAAGGTGCAAGAGTGTCAGCTCATCAAATTGTTCATAGCAGAACAGGACCTGTAACAAAAAAGGGACAACACATTGTCTGGGATGTAACAGCACTTCCTCCTTCCCAAGGCAGCCCCACACCAAAGAGCAGGAACAAGGGAAACCAGCATGTTTAACACCATGGTGACTATCACCCAGGGCCCTCAGTGAAAGCAAACCCTCAGAGGGGTTTGTTGTGGGTGGTAGGTCTGCAGCTGAACAAGTCCTGCTGCCCTGTGGAAAGTGAGAACCAGCAGTGAAAGGGCAGAGGACACCTATAGCACGGTTATTTGTCCCGCACAGCAGCTCCTAGCTGCTCCTGCCCTGGGGTTCAGTGGAAGTTTTAAACTAGGTGTTCCTCTGGCCATGGCAGATTGCTCACCCACCTCCATGTCCTTCTTCTTCATGGCCTCATAGTATGGGGAGTGCTCGGCCAGGTGGCGGTTGGGAGCACAGAGGTAGTAGATGTTTCTGCTCCCGGCCTTCATGCGGGAGGCATAGTCCGTGAGGCCAGTCAGCTGGCCTGCGGGCAGGGCAGATGATTCGTAACGCAGCAGCTTTGCTATGTCCTCCTGGAAGGAATTTATTTACTCCTGTGAGCTGGGAGCAGGCGACCATAGCTCTACCTTGACCACTCCCAGCCCCAAAACATCCCTCTGTAGCACACGGGTCTATTTTGCAGCCCTGGAAAACGGCTCAAGGGTTTTCAAATCCCTCCTTTCCTGCTCCAGATATTAAAGAGGCAGAAAAGACACCTAGAAGAGATGTGGCACGGGCTCTCCTGGAAATGGGAATCCAGGCAGAGGACAACAGTAGGGAAAAACCCGGTTTTATTGCCTGTTGTAATTCTATAGTGTCAGGTGGTGCTGACAACACAGCATAGGTGTAGGGACTCCACAGCATCTCAAATTAAGAGGGAAGCAGAAAAAGTGAGAGGTCGGGCACTAAAGAATAAGTCTTGTCAGATCCAGGAATGCAAATTATGGTGTGTAAGACTCACAGAGAAGTAGCAGCCCCTCTCATCCTAAGCTACTGTAGGAGCAAAATACTCTTTCCCATCAGGTGCTGTGCTTCAGGACTCCTGGTACCTTGACATCCTGCTCTGCTATTGTGACAATTCCTTCTCTCATGAATACCCCGTAGTCCTCAAAGAATTTGGCATATTTCTCAGGATCTTTCTTGCTCTGGTCAATGAAGAACTTGATCAATCTCTTCTGCAAAACATCTCGGAGCTTCCTGCATCAGGAACAAAGCATTTTAAAGATAGCTGCTAGACCAAGACAAGATATTTTAGGTGAGTGCCTCACTCCCTGGCCAGTGTTTTAGCAATACATTTGTACAAACAAGGATGAAGAAGCAGCTCTAGGTCCTTTATCACCACATCTGGGCTTGGTATCTCAGTCCAGAGCAGCTGTTGAGCTGGAAAGACAGCCAAGGCTGGGACACAAGAATACTCAGCTCAAATATTCAGTAACTCAACCTTAAGCAACTGAACCTGGGGCATCTGTCTCACTCCACAGCCACCCTTAAACATGGGAAGGAAGTGGCTATAAAAGGGTTATAATTGGAGAAATACTTTCTGAAAGCCTGAAAATCCATTGTGAGTGACAAGGTTAACTTGGTTAGCCTTCAAACCAAAAATTAGCAAATCCACTGTTACTGCTGGAAACTAGAAATATCCAAAGGCAGTTGAGGGCACAATGGGCACATGGCCCAGGCAAATGGCAGTAGGTTGTATGACACAAAACACTGCTCCCACATCTCAAGATGTGACCAGCATAGCTGAGAACTCACAGAAATTCTCAAGGATGCAAATGCTGCAGCTTATGAACCATGTCCCTCCAAGCCCTTCTAACCCTACAACGTCCCCTCTTCAACCAGCAAGAAGCCTGTAGAGCTTCAGCAACCCACAGGATTTACCTCATGCTTACCTGATAAGGGCACTCTCCTGCAGTAGCTCCCTGCTGAGGTTTAGGGGTATATCCTCACTGTCCACAACACCTGGAACAGAGCGACCCCCCAACAGTGAGACAAACAAGAGTGCTAGGCTCAGGAAGGAAGCCCCTTGCCTTACCCCCTGTGGAAGCCATAGCCCACAGCCCACTGTTCCTGCTCCCAGCACACACCTCTCAGGAAACGCAGCCATTTGGGCAGGATGTCTGCTGCTTTGGTTTGGATGAGAATTTTGCGGCTGTAGAGGGCAACGCTGGAGCCCAGCTCCCTGCTGATATCAAACACGGATGGTTTCTGCAAGAACAAGGGACAGAAGGTAACACCAGCACCACACAGGGCACCCTGCTGGACACCCTGTCTTGATGGTTATGCCAGCTCATCAGGTCACACTGGTTTTCACTACTGAACCCAATGAGAGATGAAATCTTAGCTGTCTTCCCTTGGGACTTACCTGAGCCATCTCCCTGTTCTTGTCAGGATCCACACCTCATCTATCCATCATCCTGTGGCACCCAGACCACTGCAAAGATGCCACACCAATATTCCTCCTTGCCATTCCTGTCCCCCTAAGGACATCTCATCTCCTCTTTAGAGTAAATGGGCAGATGCCCTGCTGTTCCCTGGACACATACCTGCTCAGGCACGTAGAAGATGCTGCGGATGTTGAGGGGGGCATCAGTCTTGTAGTGCAGGGTGTAGCGGGGCTTGTCGTAAGCCTGTGCTATGAAGCGGTAGAACTCCTCGTGCTGCCACTCACTGATGTCCTTGGGGTCCAGCATCCAGAGTGCCTGCAGAGGAGCAGAGAGATGAGCTCCCATCAGTTCTCAAGAGCTGCAGCCTCACCACAGGGCTCTTCTTTCAGAATTGCACTTTCCCTCCAGAGCACTGGAGAGAAGCAATGGGAGTTACAAGGCAATACCAGACAGCCAGACTCTTTTGCTCAGCCCGAGGGCAGTGGCACGTATTACAGTTCAGGCCCTTCAGCTGATCTTGGGTCACCTCCCACAGACGTACTCTTGTACAGAGGCAGCTCTGTTGGGTCCAAAACAAAAGGTATATGGCTAACAACCACTGCCTCACACCTGCTGCAGCCCAAGAACATCTGGATGAAGGCCTGAGTAGCAAGCAAAGAAAAAGTGAAAGTAGGTCTGTTGTAACTGGCCTGTCTCCGTCACTATCCCACAGAAAGGTCAGCTGAGTGTGAAGCATCTCCTGCATTGCTTGCTATCTGCAAATTTGTTCTGGAGCAGTTAGGGAGATGTTTTGTGAATGACTCCATTGCCCCTGCTGCAGGATCAAAAGGTGTTCCAGCTGTACCATTTCACACATCAACACAGGAATTAAGGTCATGAGCTTCAGAGCAGCTCCTTCCCCTTGGCCACACTTTCCACCTCCTGCTGCTGCTGCTCTAACTCCCCCTGATGTTTTCTGGAGCACTCAGCCCATGCTTGAACCACACTCAGCACCTCAGCATCTAGTAAAGATGGGGGAGGTTCTGCCCATTTAGCAAACATGAGGAATCAACTAAGAATCTCCTGTTTCCAGCTGTGTGAAGCCCACTATGCTCACCGTCCCTCCAGCCCTACCCAGTGACAGGAGTGGTGACTGGGGCAATACAAACACCCAGCCCACCCTCCACCTACCATGCCCAGGGATGTTCTGGCAGCCCCACCATGCTCTTTAAAGCGTCCTCTGCCTCAAAGCCTTGTTCCCCAAGTGGCTTCATAGTATTTCCAGCCCACGCAAGTGTCCTGCAGGGTTTGCAGATCACAGGTGTAGGATTATGGACTCAAGTGGCTATAAGGTGCTTTACAGCAGCCTTTGTGAGACAAATTGCTGCTCTCCCTGAGGCTCGCTTGTAGCTACAGTTATCACAGTTCAACTAGAAAAGTCTCTGACTCCATGTTGTCAGCTATCTGGCAATCACTCAAGACCTTATCTAGGAAAATCCACACCAGGGATCTCACTACAGCTCTGTTTACAGTGAACTGATTTTGCATTTTTCCACACATCAACAAGAAGATTCTGGATAAAGAAAAGGCCTGAAATAGGAACATAATGAGAATAAACCTGTTGCTCTATCCCAGAGGAAAACATGCTTTCTGATAAGAAGATAAAATTGCACAGCTCTATTAAGAGCATTTCACCTCTCACTCTGGTACTGCTCCTCTCTAGGGAGTTTCTTCTATTGACTGTCAGAAAGAGCAAACAGCTGTCTAGAGCTATTTCTGGCTTTATAATTGAAAGGAAACAGCTCGAAAGCCTTTGGAACAGAAACACTATTATGCAGGAATCCAAATAAATATCAGTGACTAATCGCAGCAATTACAGAACCTTAGATAAATTAACACGATAAAATATTTAAATACAGTCTGTGCATGCAGAGCCACATTCCAGGAAACAAAAATACCACACACTTTGTCTCTACCTGCTCTCTTAGGTGAGGAAGCTTCAAACAACTAGAAGAGGAAATGCTAGAAGAAAATTATTCATAGGTTTTTTTTGTTTTAAAGACAATTGTTTCCATCTAGGTGATTCCTGCAATTGAGCCAAGAACTTCTGACTAAAATGGATCTGGCTGCAAAATAATCTGAAGGGGTCCAGAAAATGTCATCATCAAGCAGTGCTCAGCAAGGAGCTGTGAAGAACATCAGGCTGTGAGCTGAACCACTGAGAAAACCAACCACAGGCTGGCACTGGCTACCCCATGCTGAAGGGCAGAGAGAACTGTCAGCACAGGAGCGATTCCAGCACTGAAACAATTCTGATTAAGGGAACACCCAGAAGATATATAAAATAAAAACTGCTTTCCTAATCTGCAAGAATGAAATCCATTAAATGCAAAGAAGCAGCTCCAGGCAGGAGTTTCCTCTGGACAGTCTTCTTTCTTCTAATTAACTGATTGCTACAGGGTCTGCAATATCCTGGACAATCCTTCCCCGATTTCCATTCAGGGACAGCAGCAGCTTTATGCCATTTCTTGTCTCCAGTGAAGGATTACAATGCTTTATCTTCACAAGTGACCTGCCTGTGGCCCTCCTGCTCACCTGTAATGTGTTAATTCTCCTCCCATTGAGGTATAGTGGGAAGCTGATGAAGTTGCTGTATTTCGTCACCACCTCTGCAATGGAAAGAAAACACAGAAGAGTCAGGATTGTGAAACCAAGACAGTAAGAATTTCCTCAGAAACAGCAGGTGAAAGATGTTGCGGGAAAGGCAAAAGACTGCAAATTCACTTCCCACAAGGACCAGGAGCAGACTTCCCACAGCCCCACTGCGGGCAACAGCATTTCTCTCCTCCACTCACCCTTGACTCGGTCTTCATTTGCAAACTTCTTGCAGTCTTCTTTCAGATGTATAATAATCTTAGTTCCAGTCCTGACACCAGATGCTTCTGCAATCTCAAACACTCCTGAGCTAGGATTAGAAACAGACCCCATGTCACTTTGTGCCTCAGATATATCTATGATGGAATATAAAATGTTCTATTAAAATAGAGCACGCTCAACACTTCAGCACACAGAGGAAAAAGCAACAGTCTTGAGTGCCTGAGTGCTCTCTATGCCTCTGAGAAGCCCCCAGAAAACACATGGCATCCTTCCCTATGAAGACTCCAGGCCCATGACTGCAGACACCAGTAGCCTCAAATGTCAAGTTGCGTGGGCCCAGCCTTTGCCTCATCTCCTGCATCTCCCAAAGTGCCTGCAACACCCATCTCCTGCCTTCTCCCTGGACAACCCTGACTTCTTTGTGGGTCCTCACTCACCGATCCACTAAAGGATGCAGTTATAGTTCTGTTGAAAAGCAGCAGTGCTGTGCTGAAGACAGCGTGACCACTGCTACCCTGTTACTAAGTGAATGTCATGTGGGCATGTGGGGATCAACAACCAGTGAGAGCACTCACCCAAGGGACAGACCAGCAGTGATGACAGACAAAGAGTTTCAGTGCATATGGCAGTACAAACTTTCTGTGATTCTAGGGGGATGCAGAGCTTCTCACTCCCAGGAGCTCCAATTCCAACACAATTCAGAAGTCCACAACTTTGCTATCACAGATGCTTGCAACTTCAAGCTAAAAGCTCACAAACCTGTTCTACAGAAAACATGTACCTATAGAGCCCACAGCACTGCATGAGCCCTGCCTGCCATGGGTGTCCTCCAGGAAAAATCCAGGGAATGGCTAGACCAAAGAGGATGTCTCCCCAGTCTGGAGCACTGCTGGATGACTCCAGCCAGCAGGGAAGGAACAGGAGATTCAGGTACTCTCCTTATCCACAGTATGCCTGCTCTGACAAAGCAAGTTTGTCCCTGTGCTTTTCACTCTGACATAACTGGCCATACGCTGCTGCCACGTGTAATCTGAGCAGGATCTAAACCAGTAAGTCTGGTCACAAAAAGACCACGCAGGCCCTGTCCTGCTTTGCATAGCTCTCAGCCCATGCCTAGTCTGGACCCAGCCCCACTGCATTTCCATCCCATTCTGCAGCCTTACCCATCTGAAGACCAGTGGTAGCCTGGGCTCCCTGGCTCTGCAGACTGTGAGAACACCTCCACTTTATCAGCCACCATGAAGGCTGAGTAGAAACCCACTCCAAACTGGCCGATGATTTTACTACTAGCTTCAGCTTGGCTTTGCAAAGCATCCAGAAAAGCCTGAAAGAACATGGAACAGCGCATGGTAACTTCAGGTACCACAGGGAGGCTGCAATCCATCCTCCTGCTGGGCTCTTAGTGAACTGATCCAGCCCTATGAGAGATCCACCACCCTCATCCCACATTTCTGCATCAGCACTGTGAGACTGGTGCCCAAGGAAAAGGGTTTCAACCAGAGGAATTGCATCTCTGGAAAAGGGGAGCCCTGCTTAGGGCAACAATCACTGCCACGAATGGCAAAGAAAAACTAGCAAGGGCTTAGTCAATCAGGAGCACAAAGCCTTAAAATGGTGACCCCAGAGATAAAAAAAAAATTAGTCAGGTAGATACATGTAACAAATACCAGCACAAGGGACACAGCTGCTGCCCTCAAACACAGGGTGAATGCTGTGTGAGCATGTGCCATAACCATGGGGAGGCTGAGAGGGGAGGAAGAAGTGTTTGGGAGTGAGGGCAGGCAGGTGCAGCAGCATTTACACACAGGGCCCATTACTGCTGCTCAGACACCATGGGCCTCCCACAGCACACAGCGGAGACCATTAAGAGCTAGAAGACTCCATAGGCAGGTTTCTCATTCATAGAGGGGTCTAATTTCACAGCTGGGCTGGGGGCCAAGGGATGGAAGGGAATGAGTACTTACTGGGAGAACAAAAGTGTTTGTAATTGGAAAAGACTTTTCTAAGGGGGGAGTAGAGGGGCCTCATCACAAGTTACCTTTGAGCCTGATCGAGCAATGGTACCAAGGTTAGAAACCAGCTCCTCCTGAGTCATCCCAATGCCTGTGTCCTGAAAAGAAACAGCAATTATAGATGAAACCTCAATAAAGAGGGAAGGCTTTAGCAACCAGCACCCGAGCAGTTCCTGCCTCTGGCTCCCACTCTCTCCCAGCCAGCTGGACAGTAAATGCAACAGCAGACTTCCAGCTGTGACTCCACATGCACATGGTGGACATGGACAGTGGACCATGCACAGCTTCAAGGGGCAGCCACAGCCACCTTATGGCTATAAACCATCAGAAAGTTCAGACTCCAGCCTTTTACAAGGAGAAAATAAAAACATGTGAAGACTGGCTCATTTCTCTAAAAATACTCAAGAGGACAGTGCTAAAAAGAGGTCTCCACCTAGTCACAACCTCACAGTGCCAGGTGCCATGCAGGTTCAAGAGAGTTTCTGTTCCTCAACAGCTCCAAAGGTTCAGGAGTTGAGGAGCAGCTCATTTCCATTGCACAGATGGAGAACTGATAGCCTCTCACCAAGAATCAGTTGTAGAGCAGTGAATCCCTTCACTTTCACCCTTGTAAACAAGCACCATGTTCATTGATCTCTGACAACTATTATTTCCTTGCTCCTCCCCACTCATACCGTGCTCCATCAGGCTTGAGTACGAAGCTGTCAGTGTCCAAGTCTCTAAGAGGTTGATACTGCAGTGCTCATGGGAACAGGCTGACCACAGCTGGAAGTGCAGACACACCTCACAGTGCTCTGTCCACACTTTGAAGGTACATGGTTTGTCATCTTCCCCAGTTCTACCCAGATTTGCAGTCCTGTACGCATAAAAAGCTTCCTGCTGTGAGTGCACGCTCTTGGATCAGTCAGCAAAACCACCTAGAGGGGAACTGGCTCCTGCAAGATGACTTGGAAATGACGTGGGTCATTTACAGGGCTGATTTGTTAGCAAAGTAAGTTAATGTCCCTACCTATTTTTTAATACAGTGATTAATTCCACTGAAGGATCAACCTGTGAGGTTACTAAGTGAGGTGACATGTGGGTAAGACATTTTTCTGTGTCTCCATAAGTCATGGCACAGCAACACCTCCGACGTGATTAAATATCGTAAAGCCAGGCAGTTGTCTTGGTTGAGAAAAGTGATGGTGCCTGGTAAGGTCTCAACAGTGGGAGATGAAAAGCCAGGAAAAACAAGCAGGGTATGGCAAAATCTCAGGAATCTGACATGGTACCTTCCCCCAGGGAAGAAAATTCCAGAAAGGAAAGTTTTCAGTATCTAGTTCAGGTTTTGTTCAAGACAGACACTGAACAGAACTCTTAACTCCTCTCATCTGCCCCTATTTATAGCACAGCGTGTCATTCCCAAATTCCAGCATGTTAAAAAAAATCCCCAACATCCCTGCCCCACAAATTCATTTGGCTGTTGAACTCTGAACTCACTGCCAAACTTATTGCAAAATGTTTAATGACAGTTCCTGGGGCTTAATCTGATGAGGGTGAATCTCACAGAACAAAGAGAGTGGGGCTTACAATGACCTGCTCCCTATACAGCGCCCGGTTGCTAACTGGGAAGGTGGAAAGCATCCTTTTTGGTGGTCGGCCGAAGCTCTTGGCAAAGCAGACACTTCCTACTGCAGGAAAACACCTGGGTGGATTATGATGGAAACGCCGTCGAGATCCAAACGGCTCCTGCCGCGTTGGCCTTTCCTGCGGCTGCCTTCGCTCTGCGCTTGCCGGCTCCTTGCACCAGATGGTGCTGCTCCGGGGAACCGGAAATAAAGCAGCGGCAGAGAGTGGGGAGCTCTGCAGAACAGGCCTTCTCCAGCCCTGGTAGTTCAGGAATGAACCTGCCCACAAAGAGCCTGCCTCGGGCTGTGCGACGCAAGCACTCGCAGCACTAGGTCCATGAAATCCAAGGAAGGAGCTGGCACGACTTCCACCACCCCTCTCCGTACTGCATAAGCTGCTGCTTACCCCCCAAGTGTCATTGCCAGAAGCCACCAGGTCATCACACGGACCTCTGCAAACACCTTCTATGTCTATCAGCCTGCCACTGCTCCACCATCAACATTACACCTTTTCTTCCTATACAGTTTCAGGCCTTCCCTTCAGTCTGAAAGAAATGTCTTCTCAGGCTGAAAACGGCCACAGCAGAGTTGTTTGCAAAAGGACAAAGAAAACTCTCCAAGAGGCATGAGAAATGACAAGATGTGAGGGGTACATTCAAAGCACAACTCCTCAGCTTGGGGAGACCAACTACTGCATCACGAAACAGAATTCAGTGCACTGATGCTTCATTAGCTGAAGGTTAATTACAGAAGCCCTTCTGTTACTCAGCAGAACAACTTGCTCACCCAGCTTCATTTCCTTTCTGGGTCTTCTGAAGGTACGGAGTAAACATCCCTCCCGAGCTATCCCCTCCCCAGCCCTGTCCCTCTACAGGACAAGAGCAGGCTGCAGACCTTCACCCCACCTTCTGAGAGTCTTTGAGGGCCACACTTGTTGAACTACACTTTTAAACTAAGTAATGTTTACCCTGAAGAAACAGCAGCTGAACATTTTAGCACCTTTTTGTGTGTGGAAAGCCCCAGACACAAAGCCTGCTGCTGAACAGCAGTGGACCTTTGTGCTTTCTCTGCACTTGGTTGTAGCCTTCATGGTGTGGGTGCTGGATGTCTGCAGAGTCTCTTCCATGCTCTGATAGCTGGAGCATTGCCTGGTGCAAAACACCTCAGGGCTCCCACCAAGAAATCCTCTGTGTTTGCTCCTCAGCCCTGCAGAGCCTCATTTTTCCTGACAGAGGGATAAAGTAACACCATGGGGCCCACTGTCTGTCCCATCAAACTAATCACTCTACAGCTCTTGTATCATGTTTTGGTAAAGCAGAAACAAACCACACATAATTAGAGCAACAAGTCTAACTGAAATCAACAAATTGCTTCATTTAGCTGATAAATAAGAACCTAGGTAATATAATATCTTTGCTCATTAGCTAAGTCCAATTTAAGAGCCTTGTTACACCAAACAATCCATTAACTAACCATTAAGTGCTGCTTTTGCCACAGCTGCAGCTGAAAGAATGCAAGTAGCTAGAGGTACGTAGCTGAGCTACTGTGCCTTTTGTGTTGCTCTGTTGCAAAATGAACACTTATTTCAGCACAAAATCTCAACAGGGCATCAGAAGAACACTGACTACATTAATAAATAAGGACATGCTGCTTTCAACAACGGATAAGGTAATAAAATCCACAAATGTCTGGTTAGCAAGTATCCCCCACATTATTTAAAAACCTTGCTTAAAGAGACTTAAAATACACAAGACCAGAACTGCAGCACACTGGTGTAGAACCAACATGGCATCTGTCTGCAGCAGCCAGGAAGAAAAGACACAATAAAACTGGTGCATACAGGAACATGGTGTGGAGGCTGTCCAAAGCAGAGAGCCTGAGGTTTCTTTTCCAGTACTCTGTTAACATTATTTTCAACAATACTGCACAATGCTATTGTCTTAGCCTCCTCCCATCCAGGTCTAAATGCTCACTGTTCCAAAAAATACTTCCTTTAATCCACTTTAATTTTCCCAGTTCTAAATATGCCACACATCTACTCTGGCGTGAAGAAGATAATGAAAGATTCTGCACTTCCTACCCTAGGGCCACAGGTTATATGAGATGCCTTCATATTTCTGGTTCCTTTGCTTATTTGTTAAAGATGATGCAACAACTGGAAGCTCTAACCCAGCTCCACAATCAGCAGCACCTCTCTCTAAGATGAATTCCACCAGAAGCCAGACAAAGTACAGCCAGCCTTACTCCTCCATCTCTCCCTGCACTTTGTCCTGCTTCCCTTCTCCAAGCTCAAGTGGTGGAGGGGTGCTGCAGTGCTACACACAGCTAAGGACATTACCCAGTCTCTGCTGCAGCTTTGCTAGTGTAGCAGGGCTGCCAGGACACCACCCAGCATGGAAGGGACCAGATTCCACCCTGCACCAAGCATTGTTGGACATATGGGTCCATCTGTATTGAGCTGCCACAGCACAAACATCTCCCTCCTTACAAGAACCTCTGGACAGTCCAGTCCTAGCTGCACACTGTTTATAACTCGTGTGCCAGGAGAGAATCTGCTCAGCAATATATGGAGCTGCTGTAGGGAGAAGTGGTGTTTGCAGTCGTTTTAACTATTCCCAAACACAGCAAATTCGTTATTTTGCAGCTTTGCAGGCACCAATTTTGGATGACTGCAACAATGAGAAGAAAGCACAGCAAAGAGAGTCCAGCAGCCCCAACTCTGGCAGCAATTACGCTGCTCACCCCTGGTAAAACAGCAGTCACACTCCCTCAGCCAGCAGCAGCAGCAGCTATTAGCTCTGGAAACGTTTCAAATTATTTCCTCTATAACAGCTAGTGCTGTCCTAGCCCTAAATTCCACACCAGCCCCAAGAATGGCTTTCACAGACACAGGACTACCACCAGATCCACCACCACTGACTGCACCACAGGCAAGCACCTGTCCCCAGCCCAGGGTGGTGGCTGAGGGGCAGCTCTGTAGTCACAGAGCTTTGTGGTGTATAAGGGGTTCTCTGCTCCCACCCCAAAGGGTCCACAAACACATGTGTAAAGCACTCAGAGCTGCAGAGCTCTGCAGATCTGTTCTCACTGAAAATACATCCCTAGCATTTTCAAGTAGATTTTCTTCACAGATCTGACCTTGCAGTCTGTGGCTGCTACCAAATGGAGCTGTCCTAGAAAAAGAACAAAGGGGTGGATGAAACAGCAGAATTTGCTAAAATAACAAGATTTTTGTGAAGGAAGTGAGGTGATGTAATCCAGTGAACACTCCCCTCTTTGCAGATACAACACTTGGCAATGCTCAGGTAGGATATCCCTGAATGAGGACATCATAATAAAATGCTGAGTGTTGCTTTGCTTATGACTGAAATTTAGTCCTGACAGAAGCAAGTAGAACTGCAGTGACTTAGCAGAGATGAACAAATTCTTTACTGGAGCTGCATAATCTCTGCCAGGAACACACCTGTAACAGAAGCCATCACATGTAAAGACCTGCCTTTCCTCAAGTTGTGAGACACAGAGATGCTGCAGGAAGAGGAGGGATCCATCAGATTCAGGGGTCAAGAGCTGCCTGAAGATCTACAGACTAGGACTGAGGGGTCAGAATAAGACAATAAGATGTTTCCAGAAAAAAACTGGAGTGATCACTGCTATAGATCACACAAGAGGGACCTTTTGTTGCTCTTTGCTGGGTTCTAATGAGAACAGAAAACAAAACAATGACTAAGGGGTAGCTCCATCTCTGCTTCCATCCTTGCAAGGTTTGTTTGTGTTCCTGAAAGGTAGGGAAATATTCTGAATTAAGCTGGTTCAGAGTAATCATATGCAGTGTTTTTCTTCAAGAGGTTATAAATAAACCCTCCACTGGAGGTAAGGAGCTTTAGACCCTACTGAGAAGGCAAACCTATTAAAGGAGATTGGTGGAGTGCTGTTCCCTCTCCCTTCTGAGAACACAGTTACTGTTGCAGTTAAAAGCCTCCCAGTTAAGACTCATTTAGCAGCATTAGAGGTGTACAGGCAGTTAGGGAGGGGGTTATAAAAAGACAAACACCTAATACATCTAATTGGGTATGATGTCAAACACACCCTACCTGCAAGGTAGGCAAACAGGATTCTGAACCAAAGCTGACTAAAAAAGGAGGCAGCTTTCATAGCTATGGGACATGAGTTGTAAGATGTCTCCAGTTCAGAAGCCACGTTGTCCACTCAAAAGGGAAAGCTGAGGGCAAGGCAGGAATGACAGGCTATTTGGGACTAAATGAGAGCTCATTAAAGAATCAGTGTCACACAGCAGACAGCAAAACACAGTATTCAGGGGTGACAGGAATAGCAAAGCCTCTGCATTATGGTTTGAAAATCTTTGGGTTGGTGATGGTGTTACCCACTGATGATCACCAACTCCCATGGCAACTGCAGCTGCCTGTTCAGCAGAGAAACAGAAATATAAAGTAACTGAGAAGTCTCCAACAGCAAGTGCTTTTGTGAAAAATCTCAGGTCATGTGCTGTCTCTGTGCCACATTTCTCCTGGACCTGCTACAGCCAGCTGAGGCAAGTGGGGAGCAGATAAACCAGAGGTTTCTCATCAAATCCTGAGGTTATAGCCTCATGAACCAGAGTTCTACCGAAGAGAAGGCACTTCTTCAGGCAGGCTGGGGAATTTATGGGACTGTGCTATCACTCAGCTTCCAATGATCCTTCACAAGGCAAAGACCAGGGATGAGAGCAGCATGGAGGAACACTCTGCTGTTAAAAGAGGGAAGTACCTGGATTGTGATGGTTCCCTTTGTGCTGTCTGTCTGCAGATGGATCTCCATTTCTGGCAAGGCCTTCCCTTCTGCCATCAGCCGGTGACGCAGCTTCTCCAGCGCATCACTGCCATTGGAGATCAGCTCCCTGATAAACACCTGGGGACAAGACACAACCAGACACTGTCCTCATCCATGGCACAGGACACCAGGAACTCACTACCTTGTTACAAACTAATTCCCAGCTTGCTAGAAAAAGAATGGAGAAGAGTTTGTCTGATCTCAGTACAGAAGTGCAGAGGCTCTGAGGCTCACACAATCACCTGCTTATACTTACAAATTGTTTTGAACACACATTGTCTTAAGAAAACACCATTAAGAAAGCATGCCACGTGAATAGCACAGGACTTGCTGCATTCTTCCAGCAAAACTATTTCACTTGTAACCCCTGACAGAGACAGGCATAGAAAATGTAGTAGGAGTTACAGGGTTCCTTACCTCCTTCTCTGAGTATAAGGAACGGGCAACAATGTCCAAAAGTTTCTTTGTTTCAGCCTGAAACTCATGTTTGGAAGCTGTACCTAGAATAAAATCACAAACATGCCTTTAAGGCACTTCAACAGGGTCTTCTTGTGAATCAAAGCAAAAGTGCCATCTAACCATGTGCTCCAAAAGTGGAAGCCTGAAGCAGGATGGGACATGGGTAGCTGCAGCCTCCAACAAGATGACCACAAAGATGTTGTTTACAGAGCTCTATGAGGCAGCAAGATTTGCCAGGCTTTGGCCTCTGCACCTCAAGTGCTGGCACACAAACCTCAAAGCCTGAAGCACTGGTACATTGGTCACCATGTCTGGGCTGCAGAGCTATCAGTAAGTGAGAAGTGATAGGTGGTTCCCCTTGCTCCTAATGCATGGCTCCACTCAGTTCCCAACCACTCTCACGAGTGACTCTCATGCCTTTCATACTCTTCCTTGACTTGATTTTCAAGTCATCTGCACGTGTCCTGCTCCAAGAGCTACTAATGACAGCAGGTATTTCTCATGCCCAGACACTACTTGGAGCCTTAAGCAGAAAAAGATTCTCAAATGCCCGTCTGGAGCTTACAAGGGAGTGCAGTTCCCTCATGTGTAGGTACTTCCAGCCACTGACACAGGGAGGAAGCTGTGCCCAAAAAGAGAATTTTCCTCAGAAAGAATTAACACAGCACCATATCTGAGACAAAAGATGGCCTTTTAAAAACAGCATTTATCCCTGAAGCAGCATGGGGGAAGCCATGGGTCATATTTTCCTCTGCCATGCCTTGCTGGCAAGGACCTACAGTCCCCAGTGAGGGGGCCAAAGGCAGAGTGTGAAGAACAGCAGGAGCACTGCTTTCAGCCCCCCTGGGAGCTTCACAGCCCTGCAGTGTCAAAAGTAGCTGCCAGAAAAACACACATGACTTTGCTTTAGAGAAGCATAGAGAAGTGCAAAGCAATTCATTCTAACTACAGAAGCAACACAAGGATTCTCATCACACCTACATGATCTACAAATGAGGTCATTGCTGAACAGGCACAGGTTGCTTCTGAGACAAAAGGTCTCTATTTGGCAAATTCTAGTGTATGCAGAGTCTCTATATATGTACACAACCATCAATTGCCTGTCTAAGCTCACAGATGCAACTTCTCCTGGAAGTCTTGGCAGCCCCTTTTCTCAGTAAAGGCCATTCTGATTTACACACTGCAGCTCTGGGGAGGTGACGGTGTGGTGCAGATTCAAACTGTGTTGCAGGGTAGGATATGATAATGAACACTTGCACCTCCTGCAAGGTGTCCCTAGGCCTTGTCCCATGTCTGCCTGAAGCCCAAGAGTGCTCCCACCTTTCACGTTCTCTGTGTTGCTGATGATGGTGTGCAGGGGCTCTTCTTCCTTGTTTTCTGCTGTCTGTGTGCTGTACGTCCGGAGAGGACAAATGCTGGAGGCAGGAACACTGGATTGGAGGCTCCAGCGATGCAGTATTTGTCTTTGCAGACATGCTGCTCCTTTTACTAAAAGGCACAATTGAGGATATTTCAGTATAATTCACCAGTACCAGGAGCTTCAAAGGTCACACTTGAGCAATCTCATGGGAAGTTACATCATACAAGCAAACACCCACCTATTCCCTCCAGCAGTGCCTTCAGTGCTAAGAAGGGCTGAGTTGCTACTCTACACTGTCTTTTCTTAAATAAAATCCTAGCCAAAAGACAACAATGAGGAGCTCTCACAACAAATTAACAGATGAGGAAGAGCAAGGCTGCAGCTTTCAGTGCTCTTACCTGGTCAATTTGGAAACAACAGGGAACATCTCAACTCCCACATTCCTGCCAGCGAAAATGCCAAACCCTGGTGCCTGCACCTCCAGGAGATGCCTCTGCTGCAAATGCAGTTCCTCTGGATGCTGTACTGAAACTTACCATCAGGCAGGCACCACAATCTATGTCCTGCTGCACATGTAACTGCTGACAGTAACCACCTTCCTTACAACAAGCTCATTCCCACATTTCAGCCCATAGGCCAGCTCTCTTTGCTCCTCTCAGCCAGCTGAGTGGTTACTCCAAGGCAACAGGTATTTTTGGCCCTTGAGGTCCAAGAAGAGTTAACAGAACATGGGTACACCCTTCAAAGCAGCCACCTATGGTGGAAACAGCACAGGTAGCAACAAAGCAATCGGGGAAAATGAGAGAAAAGTCAGGAAATGGCACAAACCCCACGGATCCCCAGTTCTCCTTCCATCATGCCCAGGTGAATTGAACTGCCTTTTTGCTCTTGGGGTAAGAAACAAAGGCAGACCTGGACACCAAAAGACCAAACTGTGCCCAAACCACTTGCTGTGGTTTCTGGATTGCAGCAGAATGGTTTATGCTGGAGTAAGGGCCCAGAGGGTGTAGGTGGGAATGTGGAGCTGCACAGAGGGACAGGCAGGGACTTGGCACCAACCCTCAATGAACAAAAAGGCATAGGACTGTTTTAGGAGGCAGAGAGATGACTATGATAGCCTGGGCAGTGCAGGGAGAATCTGGAGAAGCAGATAAATCAGTGACAAAGCTGGGCTTTTGCTACAGCTCATTCTGTACTTGTAGATGCAAGGAAAGAAGGCAAACCCTACGCCCCAGGCCTGAAAGACACATGTTTTCAAGATGGTCTATCTCAGGATAAATGGGTACAGAACATCCAAAGACCAAATGGAGAATCACTAGTATGATGAGAATCCCAAAAAGCACCTGTGATCTCCCTGGAAACAATTTCTTTGGCTGTCCACAGCCCACCCTGACAGCTGACAGACTGGGAGAGCTCAGTTCCCTCCTAAATCTTCCTCCATCATGTCACAGCTCTTAAGAGAGCTCAGCACCCCAGCCCTTCCACCAGCATCCCCTGGCATCTTCTAGCTCATCTTGAGAGGTCTTGGGCTCCCTCTCATCAGTGCTCTGCAAATCTCCTGTCCACCTGAGCAGCTCCTGTTGCTCCAGACTATCAGGCTGGGTCCTCACTCACTCCAGATCAGGTGAACACAAACCCCTGAGCAGCACTTCTGGCTCCTGCATCTTGTCCCCAGAAGCTGACAGAGGAGGCTGTCAGACCTCATTCTTCCTCGTGCCCACAGAAAGCTTTGAATCAAGATGCCCCTCTCCAGCCAGAAGCTTAAATTACTCCCCAGTCATTCTGCCCTTAAAGAAGAGAACCAACAAATATTTCTTAATGCATCCAAACACCTCCTACACACATCACTGCTGGCTCTCTACATCACAGTTCTGCTGCATTATCACAGGACACGTTCTTTATTTTTCATCTGTCTGCTTCTGTTGGGCTCATCTTTGAAAGCAAGAAGGAAAACAGCCTGCAGAGTGGAGTGGAAAGCAGCAGAGAGCTCATTATGTGGCTGTGCAGAGGCCTGAGTCAGCCCAGAGTTTACACATTCTATTCATGTATTTAACAGGGTTTTTATATTTTATGCTTGTTTTATTCTGGATGGTGTGGGATACTCTAAAAAATCTGCATTTGTATGTACACAAACACACACAAAGACATTTCCTAATTAGCAGAAATAAAGGATGTAATTTTGTTCCCTCCCCGAATCCAGGATCCAAGAGAGAAACAGAAGAGCAGCAGCTCCACCATATTCTTAAGGCCACTCTACCTTTGGATTTCCAAGTTTTTTTCCAAGTTTTTTCCAGTTTTCCAATTTTTCAAGGCCCCGAGCCATCAATCAGGTCAGCCTCCCCAGCCCACAAACACTGGCCAACTCTAAAAACTGCATCTATTAGTAATTTTTGATGCATTCATGTCTTTTGTCTCCCTATCTCTAAAGTACAACAATCAATTCAGAAGTTATTTTTGGATTTACATAATGTTTGGTCTTATCATCCTTAATTAACAGCCCACCCTGTGCCAGGTAAAGACAAGGCTCATTAAACACAAGCTGTGGCATCTTCAGACCATTTGTCTCTCTTGGAGCCCCTTGCCTGGCCAGCTGGGAAAAGGGCTCTCAGCAATTCTGGATACAAACCCACAATTACTGGCACACAAAAGCTCTTTAGAAAGTATCTGCTGCATTAATAGGTTAAGTGACACTGGGAATGATTCCAAGAAACAAATCCCTAAGTCCAAGAGACAAAGAAGGAATGGATCTTGCCTCAGTTGAGTGCTGTGATGTGTGGGGGCAGACCAGCTCTTTTTATACTGGGTTAATTAAATGCTGAGCTTCACCACAGTCCACACACCTTCTTATCTGCATCACTACCTCACCCGCACCCTAAGGCAGCAGATACCCTCATTACTCTCCAGCTTCCACTTCTCCATGAATCCTAAGAAATCCCATGCATGTGACCACAGAGTGGCCCTGCATACGAGGAACGTGCTGCAGGAAAGAGAAGAACCCTGAGTCTCAGGGTCTCCTTCCCATGAAGGCACCAGGATGTGTCAGTGATGCCCAAACTCAACCAGCCCACCCCAAGGAGACAAAATCCCCTGCTGAGAAAAGGAGCGCAGAGAGATGAGCCCAACTTCAGTTCAAAATTTAGAGTGGGATATTGAGCTCAAAACAGCCCACGTCTCAAAGCAAAGAGGAGAATTTAGGTCAGCAGAAATTACCATAACAACTTGATGTTTCCAGCTCAGATCTTGCTGGACTAAAAGGTGCTTCAGCTGGGCACCAGATTCTGCATGAATCCAGGGAGAGGAGAGTCCCTGACTGATTCACTCAATGTGTCTCCCAAAAACCTCTGCACCAGTCACAGCCTTCAGCAATATGGGAACCAAGAGAAAATGCTTTGCCTGGTCAAAGGGAAGAGACAACTATCCCCATGTCCATGGATCTCCAACTGCATCCAAGTGCAAGGATACTCACTGCCTCTCCTCTGTTTTTTTCCCAAAGGGACCTGAATGACAAGTTAAGGAATAAAACTCAGGTTCTGCTGAGTGTGTCTGACCCCACACCAGCACAGGGCTGATCTCTCAGACACAAATAATAACAAGCCACCAGGAACTTCCATGTTGGAAGAACTGAACTGTCTAGACACAATGAAGCAGCATTTGACAGCAGAATAAATCCAAGAATCTGGCCCTGAAATAGACCCTACTTATCACACTATTTCCTCTGACACATTTTCTCTTCACAGCCCACAGGGAGACCACAGACCGCAGCGACAGCCGACAGATCTGCTGGTTAGGGGCCAGACAACCCACATGGAAACACTGAGTGCAGCACAAGCCACTGACAGAAAGCAGGAAACTCCTCACCACGTTCCACTAATGACAACTCAAGCACATGTCTTCAGGCCTGCACTCTGCAGCTTCTGTAAATGAGAACATAGAATCCTAGAGCTGGAAGGGACCTTCAAAGGTCCAACACCCTGCAGTGACAGGGATATCCTGCACTAGATCAGGTTGCTCAGAGCCTCAGCAAGCCTGGTGAGCCCTCAGCAGGTGAGTATTCTCAGCTCAGTCTCACTAAGGTGGAATATCAAGCTCCTCCCAGCGAGATGCAGACCCTTGGGGCTCATCTGGCTGGTGGTCAAAGGAAGGAGACACCCACCTTCTGCTCCCTCCCCAGACCACCTATAGAATCTATATCAGGCCAACAGACAAGTTTGTACAGGCAATACACCCAGTATGAGCCTGGGGCTGCCACAGGCTCTATAGGAGCCAGCAGAACATAGAATCATAGGGGTGGAAGGGATCTTCAAAGGCCATCTAGTCCAACTCCCTACGGCGAGCAGGGACATCCTGCACTAGATCACACCGCTCGGACCCTCAGCAAGCCTGGCCTTGAATGTCTCCAGGCTTGATGTGTCCTCCAGCACCTCTCTGGGCAACCTGTGCTAGAGTCTCACCACTCTCATGGGGAAGAACTTCTTTCTCATGTCTCATCTAGCCCTGCCCTGCTCTAGTTTCAAACTACTGCCCCTCGTCCTGTGGCTCCATGCCCTGGCAAACAGCTGAGCAGGACACTCTGTGTGCTCTGTCAGGCGAGGCGCTGGCTCTGGCCGCAGCCCGCAAGGCAGAGCCCGGCGATGGGGCCGAGCGGCCGCTCTGTGGGACAGCGCATCCCTCTACAGCCCCGCCGCGGGAGGCAGGGCCTTGCACGCCGCGGGCACCCGGAGGAACGGGAGCCGTGCCCGGCACCCCCCTCAGGGCCAGCCGGCAGGGCCCCTCAGTGTGCACACCGGCGGCCGCTGCACCCAGGAGAAACGGCGGGGAGTGAGTGCGGCGATACCTCAGACCCCCCTTGCCTCGGGCCCACCCCCCTGGTTCCCACCGCCCGTAATGGCGAGGCCTGCTCGGCTCACCTGTGGGGANGCCTGCTCGGCTCACCTGTGGGGCCCGGCCGCCATGCCGCAGCCGCGGGGCGCAACAGAGCCGCCACCACGCACCGCCCCTGCCGCGCCGCCGCCGCCATGCCGTGCGCTCCGCCGGCGCCCTCCGATGGCGTCACGGGGCGGAGCGCGAGGCGCCTTCCCCGAGTGCGGTCGCTACGTCGCACGCACGAGCGCCCTGCCCGCTGCTCAGCGCGTGGGCGCTGCTCCCTTCAGAGTCTGCTCGGTCTGTCACGGACCCTCTGCTCCCCTCAGAGCGCTCCTGTCCCCTCATGCAGCTGCCCCTGCTCCTCCTCGGCGCTCCCCGTTCCCCGCACACCCCCCGGGGACCTTCCCAGCTGCCCCCTCGAGGCCCTTTTCGGCTTCCCCGAGCCTCGTCCCAGTCTCCAGGCCCGGCGGCGGAGCTCAAAGCCTCGCGCCCAGGCTCGCCGGCAGGTCCCGTCCTAATGGCCTAGGGTGCAGCACATCGCCCGCCACTCTTCTGCCGCTTCCACTGACTTTTACACAGGAGATCGCTTCTCCCTTCCCTCCTGTTCCTTCCTGTGGGCACCACCAGCCCCAGCTGCCACTGGAGATGTCCGTGCAGGGGTGACGAGCTGCTCTGCCTCAGCTCCTCTAGAAAACCCCGTCCCTCAGCGCCAGGCTGCAGCTCTTCTCGCCGAGACCTTTTGTGGTTTGTTCAGCTCAAGCAGCTCCCTTGCAGCACGGGCAAAGCAGGTCCTGCCTGTGCCCGGCTCCTTCCTGCTGTGGGGCTGCGTCTTGCAGTGAAACTTGTAACTGCAGATGCCAAGTTCAGAACACCACTGCCAAACCTGCCCTGTTTTGATGGTTCAAGTAATTTCCATGTATCTTTTACCCTGAGGACTTGTTAGCAACAGGAAGCTGGGGACAGGTTACAAACCCACACGCCTCTCCCTGCAAGGACCCCCGTGAAGGAGCTCAGGGTTACTGGCCCAGGGTTTGATGCAGGTAGCCCACCACGGGTTGTGGCAGGAGCTCAGCCGTTGGAGCTAAGACAACAGCAGGGCTTGTTGTCTACATCTCTTCCTAATTCCACACAGAGGGGCCCCAGAGCCAAAGGCTGTGCCAGGGTGGGAGGAGCAATCTGTTCCACACCTTGACCAGGCTCTCCAGCTCATCTGCATTTTGCTTAACATCTCATTTTCCCCATCTCTGAAATTCCTCATCTCATAGGGCTTCTGTGAGCATTGATCATCAAGACCTGATGAGCTGAAGTACTAGAGAAAGGCTTTGGCTGGGTTGATGGTGGAAGAGGAAATAAATATCCCTGCCAAGAGCTGAATTGGGAAGGTGTGTGAGAGCAGAGTCTGGTTTCAATGAACATTACAGCTAAAAATAAAAGATGGAGCAGGTCTAAGTGAGTGCTACTCACTTGCAGCCAGAGGAGATGAGTGTCTTCGGCAGGGAGCTGTGAATGCTAAACAGAGACTGCTTTGTAATCCCTAGGCTCAGAGGAGCTGCTGGAAAAGCTACACGTGCCATTCACTCCTGCTTGTGACCATGCTGAACTGCCTGTTGTTTGGAGGGCTGCCTTTCAGAAGCACCTGGAACACAGTGGGGTTTGTGTGATGTTATGGATTAGGTGCAGCAAGAGGTTCTGCACTGCTCCAGCACCCTTCACCTGTCTCTGTTTCCACCTGGAACCAACCTCAGACCCTCACTGAGATTCCCTCTGCTGCAGCCAAAAACCAAATGGCTTCAAACATTTTTTGAAGTTTTTCAAACTTCCTCCCTTTTCTCCCTCTCCCCCCTTCTCCTGCTACCTGACCCCACAGCACCCCTCTGCCATGGCACTGTGCCAGAGCCCTCCTACCTGCTGTGAAGCATCAGAGTCTTCCTCCTGCCTCACCTTGTGCTGTGTCACCCTCTTGCTGTGGGTCTGCTCTGCCCACTCAGACGTGAAGCCTGTTCCTGCGGGAGGCTCAGGGACTGCAGGGGACTTGGTTCAGACCCTGCCCTTTCTCCAGGCTCATTTCCATTAACGTTGGGGTTGGCAGAGATCATCCTGTTCCCCATTTTAAGATCTTGTGGAGAGGAAGCACAAGGGGAAGGCCCATGAGGAGCAAGTTGTGAGCTCTCTCACACTCCCCAAAACCAGGCAAACCATGGGCTGTAATTCACTTTGGAAACAGCTTCTGGTGCACCCCTGCATAACCTGGTAAACAGTTAACTGCTGCGTGCTGCCAGCAACTTGAAGGAATGTTGTCCTGTGACCACTCTGGACACCTACAGCTGCTCCTTGTGGCTTCAGTGAGCAAAGGGTTTCCTGTCCCCAGCTGTTTGGTGCCTGCCACACCACTGGCAGGAGAACTTCTCTTCCTCAGCCCTTTGCTGTGTTATCCAGGAGGAAGAACAAATGGATCAGGGAGTGCTTACAGACAAGCTGCAGGCAGATGTCTGGTGGGACATCGATGGGACACCAAGGTGAACTTCCGAAAGAAATGCACTCAAAGCCTGCTGCAGTAGCAGCATGGATGGAAGTCAGGATTACCAGCAGCAGAGCAGAACGTGGAGGACAGGCAAAGCAGAGAGACAAGCTGTTCACATTTAAGCCCTTTCTTCCCCTCCAGAATTCAGCAAGGGAAAAGGTCTTTACCACTAAGATCATGCACTGACCTCCAGTGCATTCTTGCCTTAGGAACTCCTGTTTCTGGAATGTTGCTCCCCCATCAAACACAGGCAAAGATCTGAGAACTTGGATGCTTGTCCAGTCCTCAGATACGCCTGGAGCAGAGCACCCCTGAAACTGCAGGGGCTGTACACTGGGCTCAGCCCCTCTCTGGTTTGCCTTCAGCTCTGCACTTCCTTTCTCTCCCTGCTACAAACACCCGCTCTTATCTGAAACAACTGCTCCAGTGAGCTGGGACAATCAAATTTAAATCTCCCCCACACTCTGTGCTCTCACCATACTTCAGGTTGCACTTAAAAATATTCCAGGGTTTACTTCCCATCAGGTTTTTTTCCACTCTTCCCCAGGAGCAGGAGGCCCAGCGAGCTGCAGCCCCAATGTCACCCAACAGGGTTTGGCTCAGCCGGATCCAGTAGCGGTGCCGATGGGTTTAAGACAAATGCTACTTAAAGGCATTAAGGAGATTGAGTGCAGTTATCCCAACCTCGGGCTGTGCTGATCCTTGTGGGCACCAGCCAAGTGGAACCATCCTTCAATCCAAGCAGTTTTACCAGCTTTTATTAGAAACACCAGCACATTTCAAGTTTCCTCTTTTTGATCACAAATATAGTATTTTTTTTTCCTCTTTTTTAAGTACACAGCATGAGACACAGCATCAGGGCTTTCCATCTTTTTTTTTTACATCAATTTCTTTTGGACAAGCTTTGGGTTAGTGTTCACTGATCTCACCCCAGCCCCAAACTTTTGACATCTTGAATTGCTGAAGACAGTCGCGTGGGCCGATGAATCTGATGGTGGTGAAAAAGGTACAATAGTTAAAAAGTTTGCAAGAAAAAGTGTTAAGCAGAGACCCTCTAATGAGTTAAAAAGAAACAAAGCAGCGCCACAGCGCACTACTACTTCCACAGCAATGGGGATAAAAGTAGAGATCAATTGGTGACTCTGCTCCCCTTCCACTCCCCCAACAGCTTTCCCAGAAGAACATTAAGGCTTGGAGGAAGGACGAGCCTAAAGGGAAGAGCCAAGAGCTCCCCGCAGGAGCGGCGGCGGCTGGGCGGGATCCGGGGCTGGGTTTGCTGCCGATCCCACACCAGTCGCACGTAACCGAGGAGCCTGGAGGTCTGAGTGATGGCGTTTTGGGGTAAGTCATGGATTTTTAAGCTCACACCTAGGCTGGGAAGGTCTCCCTGGGCTTAGTTGCTCCAAGAAAACAATTCATTGCGGGGAGGAAGGGGCAAGTGTCCCAGGAAGGGGAGGGCATGGTGACAGGATATTAAAGGGAACATGTACATGATTTGTTATTTTTTATTCCACAGAAAACCCTCAAATCTAGACTCAGAGTTTAACAGCAGAAAAATAGTGTTAAAGTCAATAGGTTCATATTTTACTGTAGACTAAATAAATTAGCCTAGAATTAACTCAATACTCTCTACTTTCCTTTCATTGGTGATCCTTCTCTAAAATTAATGCAGTTTTGTAATTTTTTTTTTTTTTTAAAAAGCAACGGCTATTAATAATTTATTCCAGTTAAGCCTTAGGGATGAAGACCTGGCAAATACCCCACAGGGAGGGGGGGGGAAACCATTTCTTCTCCCCTTTCTCCCCTCCCTCCCCACCAGGGAAGCGAGGGCAGGGGGTGCTGTCAGACAGACCACGCTACCTATGGGGCTCCGCGTCCTCCCGCTGCTCCTCTCGCCGCCTCAGGCTGCTCCATGTCACCAGGGAATATCCATAGCCATGTCTTACAAAGAACATGATCCAAAAATATATAAATAAATAAAAACCTTAAACATTCTTACATGGATTTTTTTTTTTAAAGAACAGAATACATGTTAAAAACTTCAGTAATTTATATCAATTTTTAAGCAATACTTTATATACAATGGAAAAAAAAGACATGCATAGTCCAAATACAATGTTGAAAACAGCATTTTCATAACAAAAAAACCCAAACACTAAGTGTTAATACCATGTACATGAATTCAAGAAGGACCACCCTTTTTGTCTGTTGCACACAGTTTATTTAACAATATGATATTATAAGTAAGAAATGAGTTTTTGTTTTGTTTTCTTTTTACCATTCTATACAGTGATTGAATCTTCTTGGATTTTCTTATTTATAGTAATTATAGCGCTTGCATGATTTACACTAGAATTGCTTTTCCTCATTTCAAGTTTCACACAGAAGAAAGAAAAGAATGCTTCTTCTCTATTCAAATCAGCACGGCCTAAGAGTGATCATCCCTAGTTTCATCTAAAACCAGTTTTATCAGAGAAACAAAGCAACAATTTCTACATCTGCAAGACAAGGGTTTTGGCGTTGGCCAATGTGTGTGTGTGCAAGAGTCAATTCCTATCTTCCCGGGGTAATACTTCAAACGCCTGCAGAGTTCACTATAGAAAAAAAAAACCCAAATCCTCCCGCAACGTCTCAAAGTTACCGGGATCTTTTATAATGTTGCATTATTTCAGGAAACAGTTTCTGAATATTATTATTTTTTTTTTCTTCTTTTAAACGCAAATGTTTTGAAAGTCTTGAAAATACAAATAAAAAATATGAATATAATGAACTTGGTTTTTTTTCCCCCATTTTAAAAAAAAGGTATGAGTCAACAGCAACAAAAAAATAAAAACCAAAAAAACCCACAAAAGAGACCAGATATTTTAACCGCCTGGTTTTAACAAAAAAATATATTCTTTGTATTGTTTTTTTTCTCTTTTTTTTCTTTTTTTTTTTTTTTTTTTTAAACAGCAATTCATTCTTCCATGTGTAGGAAGCAGCAGTTCCATCCAGGATTCAAAACAACCCAGATGTCTGAATTTTCAGTACAAAATGTCCAAGAACACGAAAGGAAGGAAAAAAA
>VZTY01029956.1:134749-220214 GCA_013400935.1 Turnix velox | reverse complement strand
AAAAAAAAAAAAAGTGATGCTCCCATAATGCTACAAACCCTCCACAAACTTTTCTAATGTGTCCCCGGTGGTGTCACCGACCAGAGACAATTCGTTAGACAACGCACTCCTGTTGGGGGTGTTTAGTTGTGGAAGCATTGCACTCTGTTCGGGGTTGCCCAAGTGTCCCTGATCCATGGAGCTGGCCATAGTGACCGCGAGTCCTGGGTGGGGGGAACCAGTCTGGGGAGAGACGTGGTGAGGTGAGGGTTGGGGCTGTATCCTGGGTGACGGGCTGGAATGTGGCGGCTGGGACTGGGGACGGGGAGACTGAACGGGCGCCGGGGACCGCACCTGGTTGCTGAGGGAGGTGGTGATCTGCTGGCCGGGGAGATGAGACGCCTGCGCTTGTCCTGAGAGCATGTGCTGCTGTGGGCTCATGGGGTTGGGCTGCCCGGGGGACCCTATTTGCTGCTTCATCTGCTGCTGCTGCAGGATGCGCTGCTGCAGGGCTTGCTGAATGTTGGGAGCGCCGTCTGTCCCCATGCCGGGCTGGCCCATCTGGTTGAGCTGTCCCATCTGAGCCATCTGTCCCATGGAACCCCCTTGGATGGAGAGATGCTGCTGCATCCGCTGCTGCTGCATGGCTTGAGGGTAGCCTCCCGGTCCTTGGGGCTGCTGGAACTGGTTGTGTCCTGCCATCCCTCCTGCCATGCCGGCCCCTCCTTGCTGCTGCTGCTGCTGTTGCTGCTGCTGCTGCAGCAGTTGCCGCCTCAGTATTTCTCGGTACTGCGGGCTCATGTTGGCCATGCTGGGGTTGTGGCCGGTGTTCATGATGTTGATCGCTTGTCCCTGGGGATTCATAGCCCCTATCCCTTGCTGCTGGGGGGGGACGCTCGGTCTCTGCACTCCCGCCGCTTGCATGGCATTCATGTTCTGCAATCCTGCCTGAGTGTGCATGCCTGGCTGCTGCATGCCAGTCTGTGGCTGCTGCATCCCTGGCTGGGGCTGTATGCCTGCTTGTGGCTGCATCCCGGGCTGGTTCGCCACGTATTTGGCCGTTCTTTGCTTTATAAAAGCTGCCATAAGCTGAGGGTTGGATTTAAGAATATTAAGAACTTGCTGTTGCTGCTGTGGAGAACTCGGCGATTTCAAGGTCCTCAGCAAGTCCTGAAGTGCGTTCGGGGGGATGCTGCGAGGTGGCTGCTGCACACCCGGCATCCTCGGCCCAGTCACTGCTTGCGGCGTGGCCATCGGCATCACCGGCCTGGCCATTCCTGGCTGCATGGGCTGCTGCTGTGGCATGGGAGGTGACTGCCACTGCCCAGGCTGCATGTTGGACATCACCGGGCCGCTGACGGGGTTGGGCCGGGGTACATTCATGCCGACTTGTTGCATCTGGTTCACCGAACCCACCGTCGGGTTTACTAGTCCCGGACGACCAGGAGGCAAACCATTGTTAATGTTGTTGACCCTGTAGAGCTGCTGCTGTTGCTGGGCAGCTTCTCTCTCAATCTGCCGAGCTGCTTCCACCGCGGCCGGCGGGGGCTGAGCCGGAGGTGGAGGCGCGGAAACTGGGTTTGCGGGTTTTCCTGTGGAGACAGTAGTAGGGGGCTGGGTTCTGGAGACGTTGGGGAAGCCAGCCGGTGACATACTTACAGGGGAAGGCTGGGGCTGGGGAGGAGGCTGCGGTGTCTGTGGTGTACTTGGCTGCTGCGTAGGGGTACCAGGCGTTGCTGAGGTAGGAGAAGGCAAACTTTGCTGAGGCACGTTTCGGGTGTTCATGGTAGCCATCCTTCTGCGCATGAGCTGCGCCTGCTGCAGGCGGTGCTGGATCTGCTGCTGTCGGAGCTTGTGTTTGATATTGAGACAGAATGGCACGGGGCATTTGTTCTCTTGGCAGTGTTTGGCGTGGTAGCAGCAAAGAGCTATGAGCTGTTTGCACACCGGACAGCCACCATTGGTCTTGCGCTTGCAGCCCTTGGTGTGCTGGACAACCCGTTTCATCTTCTGGCAGGATGGCAACGAGCAGTTTGCGTTGCGGCACTGACAGGCGTGGACAAGGGACTGAATGCAGCGCTGGATGCTCAGTCGTCGTGACTCCTGGGGGCTCTTTGACTGCTGCTCTCCTTGGCTGTTGCTCTCATCATCCAGACCCAGGCCCCACTTCACCATTTTGTGGTCATGGCTCTTAGTGTTGTAGCAGTTAATGCAGAGGTCGTAGTCCTGAAAGCAAAGGAAACCCAAGGTTCAGTTGTCTATACATCATCAGCAGTACCAGCAGAGCAATGGCAGCACTAGGTGGGCATTGTGAGCCTGCTGTGAAAGCCCACTTTGGGATTCAGTGGGTACAAACTCACAGCAGAAGGAAAGTAGGATAACAGCTATGTGCTGGGAACAGCCATGACAGCAGTGGGAAGGGACCTTTGGGGCAGGAAGTGCGGGGTAGCAGGGGCAAAAGCCACTCCAGCTGCCTCAGCAAAGCCAGCTGGCAATCACCAGACTTGACCATGGTGGGCAAGCAAACCAAATAGGCTGGAATTGTGTCTTCTTTTTATTTAAAATATATTGCAGGGTTTGGGTTTTTTTTTTTTGTTTTTCTCTTTGGACGATAGGAGCTGCTTACTTTTCTGTGCTGCCTGGGTACCTACATGAGGAGGGGCAAAACCTCCAACTATGAAGGCAAACCTAGCACCAGTGTTTAAAAGAACAGGGTTTCACTTTCCATTTAGCTGCTCTTAGTGTAGCTACTAACCAGTAACTACTACCCTGAAATACGTGTTTTTTAAAATCTCTAAAATGACTCTCAAATTGAGTAGAAGTTTCATGTTAAAATTCACACTGATGTGAAAAGCCACTCACTCCAACACCCACATTTTCACTGCCCCGTCCTTTTTAGCTGGAGGAAGGGCACTTCCTTAAAGAGAAGTCCCCAGAAAACACCTAAAGCCAGACCTCCTTCCACCACTTAATTCCCCCCAGTTGGTGCCATTGTCCATTTCCTGCAGTCTTGTCTGAAGAAGCCCTGTTCAATGCTTTCCTCGGAGGGATTAATTAAGATTCCTCCATCACAGACCTGGCAAGAAGTAACTAGGCTACACTTATACTAAATTCTTTTCTGATTCAGCTATAGCCAGAGGTCATCCCAAGTCCTCCAGAAGCCACCCTCTCCTCAAGTCCAGTGGTACAACTCCAGGCATAATTGCTCTCTAGCACAGTTCAGTGAAAATTATCTATGCTGTGAAAGGACTAGTCATTAAAAGCATTGAGCCAACTTAGGAAGCAATTATTTGGGCTGATCTGAAGGGCAGAAAGCCTCCAGTGCTGGCTAAGGAGACAATGATGGAGAACTGTGGCAGCAGATCCCCCTGCTCTGGGCAGCCTGGACATGCTCTGGCTGCACCTCTCACATCAAGTACCCCACACAAAGAAGAATGAAAGTCACCTTGTGGGAAGGTAAGCCAGCTCCTCCTGGGGGTACCCACTGATTGTGGATGAGCTAAAGCCCTGCTGAATCACATCAGTCTCACACAGTCACACCTGACCCACCCAGTTCTGAAGTTCTTCAATATTATGTTAAAAACATGTCTTAGCAGAGGAGCCACAGTGGAATAAGCCACTCCACAGTACTGGTGTTTTCCACGTTGAGAAACTAAAAACACTGACTCAGTAAGAGTACCCTGTAGTAACCACCTTCCCTTAAGGCTTAGTAGCCCTTTTATCTGGATATGCTCACCTTGAAGGAACTGTAGATAATAAACACCCCACCCCAAAAAATAATCAATATTGGCTGCAGGGCAAAGAGAGAGCAGGAGCCTCTGGTGACATACACCTACCTCACAGACAGTGCAATGCCACCTTGTCTCCACATGATGTTTGCACTCATTGCAGGTGTAGACAAAGCGATCCTGCCCCTGGGTGTGCAGTTCCACCAGCATGCAGAGTGTGGACCACTTGGAGCGGCGCAGCGAGGAGAACTCCCAGTGCTTATCTCGGGCTAAGGTGAGGAAGGCATCTCGCCCATCCATCAGATCACAGCTAAGTAAGGGATCAGGGTCCACAATGGGATGCAGAGTGTTAATTACAGGCCCAGCGTGTAAATGAATCACAAAAAAGACCTGCAGATAAAAGGTTGAGGAAAAAAGGAAAAAAAAAATAAATCAATGAGGTTAGACAGCCTTGCAGGGAAAAGCTCATGCTCTGTTGCAGTAGCACTGTGCTACAAATTTCATCTCATTAACTTTGTTTAGGCTACTCTTCTAATATGTTGTCACACAACAGAAAAAAACCCAAGTGCCATCCCAAGCTTTCCTCCTCCTACTGCCTGGGCTCTGACTCTCATCCTGTCTGCATTTAGAGCAACGACACCTCATTTTGCAGTGTCTTTTGGCAGTACCTCTTTATGCTTCTCCATAGTGGCATACAGCTTCTGGGAGAGATCATTGGAGACGTTGGGCATGCTGGGTTTCTTCTTGTTCGCTCTGCTGATGCTGCTCTTATTCTTGTTGGTTTTTTTGTTGTTCTTTTTCTTGGCGTTTTTGCTGTCGCCCTGACTTCCCTGCAGCAAAGGCAAAGGCAAGATGTTACACTTTAGAGAGCTCTCTCTCCCTTTCATTGTTGCTGGAAGTGAAATGCAGCTGCTGGCAGCAACAGAACTTTATTCCAAAGCCAGCAGTCACCCTCCTGTGTTAAATATATCCTATCTTCCAGGAAAAATCAAAAGCCAAACTGGCAGGCAAACAAATTCAAACACTGTTTAAAAATAGATCTTGAAAGTATGTATATACATTAAATAATTTGGACCTTACACTTCCCTCTCAAACACTGTCCTTCAGCAGCTTCCACCACTTGCTCCACAGGACCAATAAAACAGATTGCAAATAAAATGGACTTAAAAAGGAATTCCAGAAGTGCAACATCTTGTTTTGTTGCACATTCAGGGTTTCAAACACTCACTTGAGCTTTGATTTAATATTTTGTTTGTTTTTATTGACAAATTCAGGCCTAGCACACAGATAGCAATACACAGATTTTGCAACTAACAAACCACGTTATTCTCTATCCTGAGCACTTACTGCTGCAACCCCAAAAAGAAAAATAATCAAAAGAAGAATCCTCCAAAACTTCACTTGTGTCTAAGTTACTACAACAAAGACTAAAGTGACTGCACACCCAATACTAGATGTAAGTAAAGGGAGTAAAAAAATAGCACATGATGTTATTTAGATGACCCGTGAAAACAGAAATAACTTTTATACTTCTCATGTCCTTGAAAAACAAAAAGCCAAGCCCTCAGCAGGGAGCTGGCTGCTCAGTAAAAATCCCCCTCTCTAACTGTGAGTGTTGGTTATCATAATATTGAAAATAAACTCCTGAAAACTCTGATATATTTATATACGTGGACATGCAAGAAAGTTTCCTGAATGCTGTGTAGAAGCAAACACAGGGTTTATCCACAAACAAATTTATTCAAATAAAAGTTTTTTTTAATATATGTATATGTATAAACTGCTGCCATTCTTTTTTACTCCATTAATTAGGCTCAGATAGAAAGTCCCTGCTCCATCTTGGCTTTTTTGTAACAAATTTCATTTACTTTGTGTCCAAATCCATTTGTAAATTGAAATTGTAATATATAATGGGAAACCAGAGAGAGCTCTAAGTGATCTGAAGATGTTCACAACGAGCTATTGTATATTCTATGATTCTATTCCTATCCTGACTTACTTTCCCCTGAGTTTTCTTCTGTTCTGATGGAATTAGGGCACTTCCTCCTTTGCCTACACATTCCAGTGCATCAATGCAGATTTGAAAATTTAAAGAAACAGGTTTGAAATCTAAACAGAAAATTGTCTGACGGTTTTCTTTCTATTCTACCATTAACAAGTCTTTATTTGGACAAGAGTACAAAGCAGTCTCCTGGTATTTAATCAAGCCACCTCTTCAGACTGATACTTGTGGCACAGGTTGTCTTTTAAG
Source organism: Turnix velox (assembly GCA_013400935.1). Taxonomy (NCBI): domain Eukaryota; kingdom Metazoa; phylum Chordata; class Aves; order Charadriiformes; family Turnicidae; genus Turnix; species Turnix velox. The sequence goes on along the minus strand of VZTY01029956.1, from coordinate 214,256 downwards.
AAGCTCTCTCTCCTCATATATAAAGTTTAGGATGAAGAATCTAAGAAAACATCTTATAGGAGTTTCACAGCTGTTGGTCTTTCTAGAACACCTTTTTTTTTCCTCTTAGCTGTAGAGGTTTAAAATGGTGTTTTCACTGGAAAGGAAGGCTGTGTTTTATTGAGAAAGATAATGTTAATGGGAGAGGACTGCAGCTTAAATCCCAAGCCTAGTCTCTCAGTTACTCTCATATGCTGTACTTGTAGAAATATTTCTTATTAAAAATTACATTCAGAAACAACAAGGTGAAAACTATTAACTTTATGATTTCATAAAAAAGACCACAGCAACAAACTGTATCAGCTTCGATGGAGCTGATGAGGTTTAATGGAAGGGATTTTCTGACACACTGGAAGTGATGGATGAAGGTCTATCACTCTACATCAATCACACTTAATACCTACTGCATGCAAATTGTCACGGCACCAGAATGCCTGTCCCTAGCTGAAAGCTTTTAGTTCCACCTCAAGCTGCCAGACTTCAGATTTTTATACTCTACCTATTTTCAGATCCAAAAGGGACAATATAAAAGTGCTAATGCCATTTGAATATAAACACAACTAAGACAGAAATAAAAATGAACAATGAAATTACAGCCAGAACTCAAGAGAAAGTTTTGCTTTGCTTTTTAATAAAGAGAGAAAGCAGTAAAGGAACACCACCATCAGGACCAATGCTTCACACCAATGCAAAGCTTGCAATAAAAACTTTAAAATTATCAGGCCTGTACTGTAGCATTGTCAAGTACCTTTGCTTAAATAACTGCCAAATTTAATTAGCTTTGATAATCACAGCACCTTTCAAACTACAAACACGGAAGGTGATTTGCAGAGGTGTGAAGCAGAAGCTGAGCCAAATGACTACAAGAGAATGTAGCAGCCGTGACGCAAACCAAAAGCAGCTTAACAGATTACAGGGAGAAGAGAGACGCTGAACTGACATAAATGACTTCTGATTCTGTAAAAGAATCCAACAACCACCAAATCAAGCCATCAGATTCTTTGTTATCCAAGAAGAAAATGCAGCCAGAGGGACTTAAGATTCCATGTGAATGACCTTCTGTATTTACTGGATGTGAACTCTCTAATTTACTGAAGTGTTAATACAAGTGAAGAATACAGAGTTAACTCACCTCTGTTGTCTCGCTAGCTGCAGTGCTTTCTTCCTTCTTCCTCTCCTCCTCCTCCTGTTCTAGCTCCTTAATGCTTTCTTCCAGCACATTGGGCCAGAAATCACCTTCAAAGTAAGGCAGCTCCTTGGCACTTGTCAGCCTGTCCTCCGTTGCTTGTTTGAAGATGTCCTGTTAAGCACATCACACAATACCAACAATAAATCACTGAGGACTAACATGGATAGAGAGCAGCAGGAAGAGGATCTAGGGCTACAGCTGTGCCCATTGACAGCCCAGGGCCTGCTCCAGGCCTCCTTCCTGGGTGAAGCTCAAGAACCATCCTGGGCAATGCTGGTAATAGCTCACTCCCTGCTTCACCTGCAGAGGCTCTCACAAAGCTCCATGATAACATCAGTTCAAGTTCCTGGCATGGTGGGAGAGACTAAGATAACCCTGAAAAAATTTAACAACACTCTTCCTGGTAATTATTTCAATTGAAAATAAAGCCTTCACCACTTAGCTTTCCTGCACTGCTCCTGGAAAAAATGCAGGAACTGTTCCAGGGACGGCAATTGTGTCTCATCCACCCCTTTCCCTTATAAATTTGAAAGTGGTTATTTATCCATTGCAGGGCACATGCCCAGGCTGAACCCCTGTATGTACAATAAACCAGGTAACTCCAGGAAGAATCCCTGAAGGCAGCAGCCAGATATCACACATGGGAATAGGAAATCAGGCCTGGCTGTGGGAGGGGAACTGTACACAGACTGTGTCCTTCTCTGTCTGCTGGCTGAAGCTCTGCAGACCACACAGCCAGAAAAACAGGGGACCAGAGAGAGGAACAGGCATTCTGAAGAGGAAAAGGTGTTTTAGATGTCGTTCTAGAGGTGTTTTTTTAAAGTGCATTACATTTAACAAACACATACATACAAGGCAATCTTCTTTTTCGGATTCACTTCAAGACCACCTTATTAGGAGACACAGATTTTCCAGCTCTTTGCCATGTCAGACCAGATGACAAGGTTTATTATGTGCTGTTCTGTTCCACTCATTTAGTAACTGCCACATGCAATCAAAACATGCGTTTTTTTCCAACACTGCCACTATCATATAAAATTTAGCATGTAAGGAGTGGCAAATGCTACCTTTGCTACCTTTAACTCATGTGCTTGGGTACATGTGTGACAGCCCTAGTTATCAAAATGTCCTTTCCAAGGAGCTGTTTTGTAAGTTTTTTTGATTTCACACTAGTGATATGGTCCTTCAGCTTCACCAGAAGCCACCAACCTTAATAAATCTTAACCAGCTCCACCTTCCTTGTCTCAGATGGCAAGGCCAAGATGTCAGGGCAAGCTCTGCCCACTTCTTTTAAAGCAGAAATTAAACCTAAGGGATTTTCAGTCTGAGTCCTAAGAAAACAAAGATATCAGCTGAGAACAAAACCCCGGTACAACACTAGCAGAGTTGCAGGAGTTACAAAACAGCATCAGCTACCTTCAAAAATCAACAGCCTGTACAAACCAAAGCAGGAAGGAAACAGTAGCCAACCTTGTAGTCATGAATGATTCTCTCCGCAAATGCCTTGTCCAACATCTTCTTATACCACTCTTGCAAACGTTTGGGTTTGGGTATTTTCTGATCAGGTGGGTGGCAATGAAAAATATAGTCATCTCCTTCACTTGGGGGACAGGCCCAGATATGTCCTGTCACATACCTGTGTTTCACACACAAGGGGAAAAAAACCTCTTAACCGTTTGATTATATAATTAACTCAGCCAAACGAAGACATAAATTCAGATCTCTAGCTTTTTTTTTAACTTCTTTTCTGCTGAGGCAATAATTTGTGTTTATAAAAGAGGTGAGAAAAGGTCTGAGATATAATAATGAAGCTTAAACACCAAGTGAACCTCTAAGAGAAAGAATGATATGCTGTCACTTTAAGAATCCTGTCAAAGAGAATCTAACCTTTGTGTCAAAATCTCAATTTCTTGCAGAAGAGGAGCATATCGTGGATATTTTGGTGAGGGCAGAAGGATAGGGAGACCATCCCAAGCGAAAAAACTACTTGGCATCCAGGATAAAAAACGAAATGCTAAGATAATAGCTTTCTTTCTTTACAAAAATCTGACTTACCCAAGTTTCTTCACGTATTCCAAGTAGCCAATGAGAATTTCATGATAAACGGCAGTTCGGAGACAGCGAGGGCGGAAGAAATGAATACTGTCTAGATAGGATATGTACACACGTCTGGGTGGGGAGAGAAGGACAACATCAAATATGACTGAAGGGCTCTTCTGCCTACTGACAACTGACTGTTACACTACAGACATCAAGAACCACACTGAACAAATTCAAATTAATGATGACACGATTTTAACACATATTTAGGCATCTTAATGCAACACAAACAGTTCTCAAAAGCCAGTGATGGGTAGAATTTTTTTTTTAGACAACAAAAATAAACACAGAGAGGCTAAGTTAAATATATATTACAAAAATCAAGAAGGCTCAGGGGGGATCTCATAGTAGCTTCTCAATATCTGAAGGGGGCTACAGAACGAGAGGGGTAGGACTTTTTAATAGGGTACAGGATGGCAGGACTAGGAATAACGAATGTAAATTGGAAGAGGGGAGATTCGGGCTAGATATAAGAAAGAAATTCTTTACAGGGAGGGTTAGGAAGCACTGGAACAGGCTGCCCAGAGAGGCTGTGGATGCCTCCTCTCTGGAGGTGTTTAAGGCCAGGCTGGACAAGGCACTGAGCAACCTGGTCTAGTGGGGGGTGTCCCAGCCTATGGCAGGGGCACAGGATCTAGATAATCTTTAAGGACCCTTCCAATCCAAACTATTCTATGATTTCTGGTATTGTTTTCCACTTCAAAGCCAGCTGCAGCCATACAGTAGGACTGATCTGTGCCACAGAGCTGAAACATTATCTCCTATGTCTGAGATTGTCAGTGAATGTAGCAGGATGTTCCCTGTGAGAAAGGCAGAAGTACCTGGTGTTGGGAGGGGGGCAGTCGGAGCCATACTCCTGCACGTGCATGCCAAAGAAGCAGACATCTACTCCATCAATCTCCTCAAATGCAAACAGAGCTTTGGTACGGTAAGGGAAAGATTCTGACATCTCCCCGGAATCCACAAACCTGAAGGAAAGGCAATCAGGAATGAACAGGGGAAAAAAAAAAACTAACTCCAAAAGCAAAGTCAGTAATTAAACAAGTGTCTCACAGAATGAGAAAATTCTTTTCAACCTTATTTTTAGCTCATTAGAAACATTTACGCTGAAGTTAAATGGGGTTAGAACTGAGCTGCATTGAAGCAGAGAGCCCTGTCAATGTGTGGGGTCTGTTCTCCCAGTATGAAACTGGGGGAAAAGCAGCTCCCACGTAGGAGCTGGACTGAAGAGGCCAGCACTGAGTACAGCAACCACAGACCTCTAAATAATACAATGCAGGTGAGAAAACCTGCTGCATTACGATGAGGAGATGTCATGTAAATATGGCCTTTATGAATTAAAGCTAAAATACTTGAGACAACACACCTTTTCACTTACAATGAAGCAAGCTGAAAATAACTTCTGAAAACTAAAGCAGTTCCAAAAACAAAAAAATGAAGGAACAGAGTCCCAGGAACTGTTTCAAACTAAACTGAGTCCTGTAATGCTGACCCAAATGGGGTCATACTCTCTCTCAACATATAGCAAGACAAAATTATTACAACCCAAACCAGGACATTCCCCACTGCTCCTCTAAAAGCAGCCAAAACACAATGGTAGATTGCACCTCCTCCCACTTTGTTCACCACAAACTGGTTTTCTTGCTTTTGTGATTTTACTCATGCTTAAGTTTCAAAAACATGCAAAGGGATTAAGTCGCAGATTGGCCGGGTTTTACAACATTCAAAATAAAATATTCCAAGACTGCATTTACAGCAATGAGTAGAACAAACCTGGATTTCATTCCTGGCTTCACTTCTACTGTCTTATCTGAACTTGCTACCACTCTGACAAAGACCTCTCCAGCTTCAGGGTGATTCTGTCGCCGTAAAAATTTGTTTACTCTGTCTTCCAAATGGTTTCCTAAACGTGTGGTTTGCAGCCCTGGGAATGAAGGGGGAGAATGAGACACAGATCATTAATACTGGAGAAATCACTGTTAAATTCAGGGTATTACATGCCTGTAAGGTCTTTTGGCTTGATTCTCTCTACAGAAATAAGCTTCCCCCCCCCTTTGTTTTATCTCCATATGAAAATCTGATGGTTCTACTTATGCAGCCAAAATGAAAAAAGAGCAAATCCACCTGCATTTTTACCCAAACCTTAAGTGGCTGTACCCTAACACGGAACTAAAACCACCATAGTGGGAAAAATCACTCGGTGAACTAACAAAGGCAGCTTTACATCGTGTTTTTTAACTGATTTTATGAACACTGCAAATGTTTTCTCCTGACAAAACCACGACCTGGCTGTTTGACAAAGATTACATCACTTTATAGATCTGGCTCAATGCCACACCTTTTCAAGCAAAGCAAAAGCAAATCAACAGAAATGAAAAGCCTTTTGACTTCAGCAGCGATTTCATTGCTTTTTCTTTTCAGGAGAGCTTTTAGATTGAATGGTTACAGTAATCTGCACAGAAAGCTCAAATAGTTCTTGCACAGTGATAGAGGTCTTGAAAAGTTCAAGTCTATGTCTTGTCCAGATCCACACCCCCCTCGGTTTTACACCTACAATTTGCTTTTGTGAGGGAGAGCTGGTTTTGTAGCACTCTGAGATGTGATGGTTTTCAAATAAATTCACAACTTAAAAGAGATTAAGGTGAATATTTTGGTTCAAAGAAAACAGAAGCAGGGAACAGTTTTGACTTCATGATATATGATTATTTCTTTCATCCTGCCACACTCCTTTTACCAACTAGTATTTCCACTTTATCTTTATGGTCAACCTGCCATCGATTCTAAAGGTGATGGGGCAAGCTACTGACATTCATTTTACTAAACTGCATTTGATTTTTAGTTCTATGTTGCTTCAATTTGCTACAAAAGGCTGTTGGTTCTTCTTCCTGACAAATGAGCCTGCAACACAGAATGCTGCTCAAAATCTCTGTTAAAAATTAGTTCAGGCTCCAATACTGGGGGGGGGAAACCCACATATACTCAAAGGAAAATGTTAATTTCTAAGGGATTTATACACAAAAAATTTGATTTAACAATCAGTTTATAGAAATTGCCAGTCCTGTGTTACATCTTTCAGTCTGTCTCTCGTCCACTGAGACGCTAAGCCTTCAAAAATGTGCAAAGGAATGAAATTGCAGATTGGCTCAGTTTCACAGTATTTTTGCAGGAAGACTTCTCAGCACAACATCCAAATATAATTCACCTGAGAGCAAATAATTACATTTAAAGGCAAGTTAAAGTAAAAACACACTATGCCTTTTACCAATTCCGCACCACTGGCCTTTCCCAGTGTTTCCCAGTTCAATACAACATGCTGGGCTTTCCATATATAAGAGGGGGGCTGACTTTTAAGGAAACAAATAGGATTTTAAAGAAAGTCCACATATACTTTCTAAAGGAATTATTGTTTTCTGTTGATTTCTCCAAAAACAGGGGAAAAAAAAGAAGAGAAAGCTCTGTCTCAGACATTTTTAGAAAGCCATTTTATTTAACTCCAGTGTCCTCTGTTTTCATTTTATCATCTCTCCAATGCTAAGCAACCAAAGGGTTTCTGCTTCCTTCCTCATGCTGCCATGCATTAAGACTTGAAAAACAAACAAACAAAGGGAGCAGATGAAGAGGATAAGCAGCAGCAGTAAGATCACACAGAAAGTAAGGAAATGATTCAAAAGCTGCTTGTTTTGATGTATCAGAATGTGCAAATTTTTTTAGAGAGCAACTGGATTTTGTTTCTTGGACACCTCTAATCTATGTAATTCCACTAAAGACTCGGGTCTCAATGAAAACAGCAGTGCAAGTTACTAAAAGGGCCTCCAAATCAGTAACCACTTGAGTGCAGAAGTTTTAGTGCAGTGGCAACAGCCAGACATTTGTTATTGAATGAGTAACTGCACTAGTAGGAAGAAAGTCAGAGTTCTGGCTTACTGTGACTTCTTGTCAGGAAACTACTTTGGGTGATTTATTTGTCAGGATATCTTTTGCCTTTGAATGTCTCTGCATCAGCTACTCGTTAAGTGATATTTGTAAGTTTTTCTTTTAAAAGAAAAGTACTTCAAAGGTAGGAATTTCACAGCATAATCCATCTGCATGCTGGTTTGTAGGTTATATTTGGCAAGCTTCATGCAATCTACTTACGTTGTGGTTAGGATAACTGATTTTACTTAATATACATTAGGAGTATGAATGTTACCGTAACAGCTGAGCAATAGCTTCCAGCTGAGGGATATGCTACCTTGATCACAAGTAGTTGTGGCAGCATGCTTGAAAGTGGGTAGAAATACTGACAGCAAGTCAGGAAGGGGTTTTATGAGGAGGAAGGGGGAGAGAAAGTATGTTAATGTTTCAAACTTTCTTTGCTCCTGTTTGTCTTTAAGCCAGTAGTAAGATCAAGGTTTTGACAAGAGGAAGCTTTCCTTCCATGTTCTTGTATTTCCACTCGAGCACTGCTAAAACTGATCCTCAGTGCTGAGCCCAGTAGTGGGATACAGCTGGCAGCAGGACTCAAATCAAGGGGAAAAAGAAAACAAGATAGCTGAAAAAAGGGGATGGAGAAGGAAAAGGAGATCAAAAAGAAAAAAAAGAGTAGAATGATTTCCTTGAATTAATTGTTGGTTACCCAGACTTTAAGCAATGTCACAGAACTGCAGACACCCAAGGAATCACACACTTATTTAAGACAGTTTACATCAATGCATGCTGTGAAGTCAGCATGTAATAGAGAGACATGCATTGGAAATGTTTAGCTAAAACTACATTTGTATTTCATCACTTTATTGTTCTTTTACAGCCTTTATCTGTCTTTAATGAGACTAACTTTAATCTTTTTAACAATACTATCTTGCAAGTACCAGGTTACTCCAGAGCCCGTTTCGATTGCTGTAACCTAGTATGTCTCACACAGCCTTATCATCTCCAAATTATCCCCCTTCAGATCTCTCATTAGGCAATGATCCACACACAGAGTTATCAACAAGTTACACTTAATGCAAAACCACTCCTTTATTACAATTATTCTAAAGTCACAGTCTTTTGAAGCCCAGAGCTTCCAAAGAAGAACAGAGGAGGAACCAAGCACACCTGCAAGTTCTAGTTGTTCCACTGTCTGAATCACCCTCTTGCTTTTTGCAAGAGCATTTCCAACAGCAACCACTGTTCTCCCCTTTGAAATGTGGATGAGTAAAAGCTACCAAATTACGTTCTCTGACAATAAAATACATGCAAACAAAGCCCATGTAAGTATTACTAAAGAGACAGAGACGACTAACTTGACCTGGCATCTTTTGGCACTCTAATTAGTGTGCATTTCTACAGATAAAGACCAGAATTTTACTTTCAAGGAAATCTAGGTATGTAGCACAACTGGATACTTATTTCACCAGACAGCTGTTATAACACAGTCTGCCCTAGAAGCAAGAAAAGCTCTTGAGCTACATTAGCACTTGGCAGCACCACAGTACGTCTGAAAAGCTGCATAAATTCTTGTTAGGTTTAGACATAGGATCCAAACCCCAAGCAGCAATAGGACTGACCAGGAACACGTAAAGTGTAGGTATTTAAAATGCTGATTAAAACTCTGATGGCTCTCAAAGCCTTGGGCTACACTGCTCCCCATTCTGCAAATGTCCCTGTACCACGATGATAAAAAGTCTCAATCAGAAAGCTATTAGGGATGATGGGGAGGAGAAACATCAAACTTACTTTTAGCACTGAATTTGTTTTCTTTACGTGTTCTACCGGTTTTCTTCAGACAATTATCACAGACAAACCTATTGAGAAAGAAAAAAATTGACAAAAAATTATCATATATCCATTCTGAACTAGCTTAAATCCTATGCCTGAACCTGTAATTTAATGTCAAAATATATTTTTCTCAAGATTTGAACAGTTTGTATCTCTCAATTTTCGAGGGACTTAAAGCCATTATGGTTTAATTGTGCCAAGAATTTACACCTCATTCTGTTCTGTAGCACACACATTTACCTCCAGCCAGCTTCCATTGGTCAGTAGTTAAAAAAAAAGCAGAGAAATATGGTTTCACACATATTTTTACCTGAATATACTGAACTGAAAGCCCAAACAAAGTAATACATTTGGAAATGCTTTTTCCTTTTGTAATAAGTTCTTAAAAGGCAGAGACTGCACACTGAAGAACAAAGGCAGAAAGTCTTACTGGTACAAACTATCTCTAGCAAGGAGTAAAAAACTAACAAATGTCTTACCCTGAAGGCCAAATAATATCATAATGCAATACACAAATCTGGTGCATCTTCCGACCACACTCCTTGCAGTCAACAAACCTGAGAAGAAAAAAAAGCAGCCAGTCATTCTTTGTAAGCAATCTTTCAGAATTCAGGAAGAGAGAAGGACCTTCCCACCCTCTGCTAAGAACTGAAACAACTTCAGGAGGCTCAGTTTATGTGCCAGTTTCCAAAAAAAGAACAGACACTAGAATATCTTCTGCACCCATCAATCTCATTTACACATGATATACACATATATATAAAATAAACCCCCCTGCTGAATGTACAGGTTTAAAAATGTGAAGTGATCTGTCACCCAACTTTTTCTGGATCTTTTCCTATCCTTTTGTAAGCAGGAGTCTTGAGTTTTCCCAGCTTCCCAGAGTTCTGCTCAACAAAACCTCCACAGATTTTATTTTCAATCATTGCCCCAACCACGAGCTGACTAAATGGTTACTCAACTTACTGTAAATGTAAAAACTAGTCATTCATGAATCACTGTGCCCAGCAAACATGTATTAACTTGTCTTCACCTGCCTGGGTCTACTCTAGGTATTTGGGTTTTTGCTGAGGTTTATTTTGGTCAAAATACTATGTCAGAATTTGTTGGATGGAGTCAAGACCGAAACGTTGGCTTTGAAGCCAAGTGCCTGGGATCTCTCAGCAGTCTGCTTTTAAAGGTCTGGGCAAAGAGCTCTGTTGAGTATTTGCAAAAATGAGAAATAGAACCAAAACATATCACATATCAAACTGCCAAAGAACAAAGCAGCAAGAAGAAAAAAATCTCCTTTCAGCCAGCTCAGGACATCAGGAAATGCAGGCCCAGTGTGACTAAAGGGCCACGAACATGGGAGAGGATGCTGGTTCTCACAGGGGGCTGAGCATGCAAGGGAAAAACTAAAAACATATTTTAGAAGTCTGGCTAAAGCAGAAGAGGAAACACAGAACTTGTCCCCAGGTATTCAGAGCTAGCTTGGTGTAAAGGCTGCAGGAGGGAGGGTTCTTCTCAGCCTTGCAGCCCACACCTTATGGATTACCCAAATAAACAGAACTACCATTAGAACAGGTCTCATTTTCCTCATTTCATAAATGGTAGACACCAAGTTTTTCTGCTGTGCTGTGAATGCTCGAGAAAGATCCTTCACCCATCTGGGCAAAGATGGGAGAAAAAGAAGACTACACAGCCTGATTTCTGCAGTGTTGGCTATGGGACAAGTGGAAGTGATGAGATTATTCTAAGAAAAAACAATGGCCTGGTACTTACGGCTCTGGATCTAGTGTATCATTTTTCTTCTTTTCAAACTGATCCTTAGAGATGGTTCTAGAGACAAAGAGTTAACATGAAAACTCAGCAGCACCTTTACAGCAGAGGCCAAAACATTATCATGATTTTCTGAACTGAAGCAAACCAACAAACCTCAAGTCAGAAGAAAGTGCATCAGGTTTTTTTTTTTTCTATTCAGAGGAAGCAATTCAGTTCTTTTTATTTTAAGCTACAGAAAACATTTTCCCTTTCCATGCAAATTAAAAGCAAAGTAAGAGATACTCAAGTATACACATAAATTTGAAATGCTAAAGGACAAGGGAAGCTGTAGCCAGTAAAGCATTCACCTCCAAAACAGCTTGTATTTTTCATAAATCATAGGATTCCTTATTTTCTGGCTGGGTTAAAGCCAAGCCACTAGTTTCATTATTAAAAAAAAAAGCTGTGCTTGAAAAGGCGAGCCATTGGTATTAGCACTGTCTTTTGTTTGAAAAGATAATGGATTAGTGACATTAATGGACACGGCTTCCACCCTTCCCTCCCCCCCAACCATGTTATCTGTCGCGTCTACTGGCAGCTCCTGAGTAGCACAACTGGTCACAAGTGACACTGTCGGGCAGACTCACGGAGCCAACAGTCACAACTGTTAATCACCTGTAATAATCTGTTGGGAAGAAAGTAGGCAATGCCCCACAAAGATAATCACGAGCCACACATCACCCCTCCTATCAAAAAGGTGTCATGCAGTAGAAAGGAAGAGACTTACGTTTGAGGCTGGGAAGGGTCATCACCCAGGGTGACATTCTCCCCCTGGATTTCAGTGAAACACTTCTCACAGAAGTGATACCTGTCAGCAAGAAGGCCATATTTGGGTGAACTGGTCCAGCACAACACACAGCCACCCAAGCACGGAGCCACCAACCAGAGCAGGGCAGATCACCACGACGAAAGGGGGGGCGTTGTTGGTTGATTGATGGGTCAGTGTGGACAATGAGGAGGAACAGAGGGGAGGGCAGGATTAGAGAACAGGGGAGGGAACAAACAGCACAGACGTAAGAGGTAAGACGCAAACACCAAGACAACACAGAGCAGAAAGCCAAGGCAAAGCACAGATTAGCATTCGGTCTCATTTCACACATTACTAATAAGTTGTCAGGTGTCAAATTCGAAATTTGGGGAGGATCAATTAAGTAGCTCCCAAGTGTTACGTTCGGATAGACATCAAATTTAAGAATTTGGATTTGATTTGCATCACTTAGGGAAAAAAATGCTCTTTGACTCTAGGCTTGCAACTGATTGAGTTTCCTTTGGGTAAAGAAACAGCCCGTCAAAAAGCTCCACCAACACATTTACTACAGATGTAAGTAATTGGAAAATATGCTGAAAGCATTTATTGATTGTCAGTAAAAACTGTAAAAGCAGAAACACTTGGTATTGAAATAAATTCTATTATGATATTAAATTCTGAAGTTATTTGACTATAAGATTAAATGTGACCAATTGCTCAGCCAGTATTACTTAATATAAATGAAACCAAATCCATACTCTAGACAAACATTTAACAGAAATGCAATTATGGGTCAGAGTTTCCAGCCATTTATCTATATAAGTACAACATATGTACATATGTGAACAACATTAAATATTGTACATACATACAATGCATTCATCAGGTGCATTAAAGATGTGGAATTCAGCTTTACAAATTGAATATGAGGTAGTTACAATTTTCTTTGGTCACTAGACCAAGAGCCAATCCAAGTTGCACTCAGCAAAACCAAACTGCAGTTTAACAAATGAGCCGAGTAAATTGGAATACAACTTGACAAAAATACAATCGTATTTGAAAAAAAAAACAAAATAAAATCAAAGTTACACTTTTTGGGTGGGGTTTTTTTTTGGGTGATGTTTTTGTTTGCTTGTTTGTTGCAGATGAACTGGAACCAAAGTTGTCAAAGTCATTACAAAAATCAAATAAATTAAAAAAAAAAGGAGGCTAAATGTTTGGAAAGGATATGAATTCACACATGAACAAAGGTAACAAAGAGAGGCCACAGCTGTAAAACGCAGGAAGGCCACAAAGGATCATCAAAATAAAGGAGCTGTACGGAGGATTGGGAGTGAGAGAATACAAGCAGCAATGGCAGCACAGTACAAGGCAGTTTAGTACCGGAATGCTAGAACCATAAGGATGGTTAAGTATAAAAGGCATCAAACAAGACTCGATGTCACAATGAACCAACAACTGAAGGGATGGAGATTCATAAATATGGCAGCTTGTCCCTTCAAACACATACTTGTAACAATTAAACTACTGCCAGCCAGGTGTTATCTCCAAGGCTGCGCTTTCCTGGAGACAACAAAAGCCATTTACAGGCATTTATTGAAACATATGAATGGTAATTCCCTCCTAAACACACACGGGTCATCACATCACTGCTACACGTTTCCTACAGAGTTGTGAAAACCATTGGGCACTGGATGGACAGGGAAAAGACATTCTGCAGAACAATCTGTGTCCTGCCCAAGCTGGAGCCAGGTCTACGTTACCAAAGCATCATACGTGAGAGCCTGAAAACTTGGGCAAACTCTGCCAGCTGGCTCAGGCTTCAAGAGCTCCTCTGCTAGCCAACAAGCACTTAAAGGCAGCCGTGCACTGAATGCTCTCTGCTGCAGGGCTGACACAAAGAGGAAAAAGGTGTATTTTATTCTAGTTAATAAAGCCTGTACTGACACACCACCTCATCATCTGAGCAGCAGGGCAGCTGCAACTCCCACAGCCACCCTGTGAGCCCAAACACCAGCTCTCTGCCCAGTCCAATCCTTGCCAGCCTACTGCGAGTTAAACCACTCGCAGTGATTCCACTTCTCCTGGGTCAGCTCAACTGGGATTAAACACATCATCCTCTCAAGGAAAAGCAAAGCTTTTGGAGTTTGCTACACAACAGAACAAGGCCAAGAGGAAAAAAAAAAAGTATCTTCATTAATTTGTAATCACTGGGAGTAATAAATATATTATGGTTATTACGGAGCAATATTACAAGAGGAGTTCAGAGACACTGTGCATCTCCTTCACACTGACTTCATTTGCCCCTTGCCTCATACCTCTGAAACTGATATGTTAACTAATGTGGGGTTTTTTAACCCCACATGTAACAGATTTTACATCCTTTTACACACTGTCCAAGTCCTTTTGTTTTCTGATGTGCTGCTTCAATTTTTCCTACAATTAAAAAACCCCACGAATTATGCTCCTTATCGACAACTCACTCATTTGAAGATTCAGGGTGGGAAGGACTGAATCACAGGAGGATCCAAACAAAGGAATATGTAGCCAGAAAAATCCATGGTCAAGGCTACCTATTTTGCTACATCTAAGCAGACCCCAAAAAATGGGCTTCAAAGCTCCCATGAAACAGAGCAATGAGGCTGCCTTCGATACTGGATTTCAGTCACACAGCAGAATCTAACAAGCTCTGTCAGCAGAGAGATCTTCCTCTCTGCTCCCTTTAGTGCAGTGGGGAGCTCAGCCTGTGCTCCAGCAACTCCCAGATTCAACTGGGGATCTCTCAAGCTGCAGAACCCAGGCCTAATGCTAGCAACAGTAATAAGAATTTAGGTAGAGTGAAAATGAATCGCTTAAAGATTGCAAATGTTTGTCCATAAAATAACCAAGGTGGAACAACAGCTTTAACTTGGCACGAACATGGACCTTAGCAATGGAGACTTGCTTCCAATTCATTAACTTCTGCATGACACTAAAAATATTCAACAAAACAATGAAAAGCAAATGATATTCTCATTGTAACAGCCACAGAAAATCCAAAGAATGTACTTATTGGAGCACATCACTGATGAAAAGCTTTTCAAATGCAGAATGTTCAGGTGACTGATTCTCATTATGGCTCAGTATCAAAGACCAGAAAATGCTCAATCTCTGCCTTAACAGGTCAATTTCCAACCATAATTTAGAGTATTCAAAGGAAATTCAGAATTAGTAACTGGTACTGATATGGAGTATCAGGCAGTTTTTTGAACTGGATATTCACATATGAAGTACGTGAATAGTTTCTGAACAGATACTTTAACACAAACTTCTGCATTATTGTGGAAGCCAAACAATTCTATATCACATAATTAACTTTTAATCACTGAACTGCAGTGTGAGAGCTTATTTATTCAATAAGGTCTAAATATTCTTAGTTGTAATGTAGTTAAGGGACGTGCTGCACTTCAAGTACATCCAATTTCATCCATTTCATAAATGGAAAATGACATCATCTGACCGATTAAAGATCTGCTGGAACTGCAGAGTTACTTTCTTGCTAATTTGCCACTTTGAAGATCG
The DNA here is from genome assembly GCA_013400935.1 of Turnix velox. Classification (NCBI taxonomy): domain Eukaryota; kingdom Metazoa; phylum Chordata; class Aves; order Charadriiformes; family Turnicidae; genus Turnix; species Turnix velox. The sequence goes on along the minus strand of VZTY01029956.1, from coordinate 199,077 downwards.
CTGTGATAGGGAACAGTTAATTTGACTTTTTTAGAGCAATACAAGTGATGTATAAGAGCTTTCCATGGTCACCCTCACTTCCCAACCCAAAACCACTCCAAATCCCTAAACTTCAACTCTTTCTCCAGACACCTGGATTAACAGAAAACTACACCTACTTCTTTTCTGCTGCTGGCCTACACCAGACACCCAGACAAATCACCTCCCTTTTAGAGTAAACCCAATGTAAAGGGATTATCACATTTACCCCAGGTGGGAAACTGAGGGTAGTCTAGAGGGATTGCTGCCCTGTCATCTCTGTTCTTCTTACTAGCAAACATCACTGCCTTCCACCAAATGATCCAGTACCAACTTAAATAGGAAATGTATAACTGAAAGAAAACTACATCTTCCTCAATTATTCCTGAAGTTGCTGCTTTTTTTCAAACGTAGTACTAGCTACATGCATAACAAGTATTTGAAATTCTACATGTAGAGTTTTTATTTAAGGGTTATTTCTTCCCCACTTCCAGAACTGAAATCCTATCTCTTTAAATGCATCTTAATTGCTTTATTTGTCTTCAGACTTTTTTAACCCCAGAGCTCACAGAGGCTGTACAGAACTTTTAACAAGCACAAGCAAGTTTATGCTTTGGAAGTTTCAAAATTAATTTTTTCAAGGGACATTAAAGAAACCAAAACCAGAGCCAAATTTGCTTTGTTTCTAAAATGCTGTTGACTGAAGCATTAAATGGAAAATGAATATTATAACAATTGTTTAAACATACAGACACCAAATCCTAGCATTAATTAAAAGAAATAACAGAATCTACTGTTTTCATAGCTTCTCAGGGAGTCTGGCTAGTTTTCAATGGCAATTCAAAGCTAATTTAAATAGAATTTAGTACTAACTAGAAAGAGCGAAAGCAAATCTTGCAATCAATCACTGTATCTGTTTCTTTGCAAATTCTGACGCTAATTTGAAAACCAACCTGCATATTTTTGACAATTCTCCCAGCACATGATTCCCAATGACTTTTTGCAGTCCTGCCCTTCTGCTCCCAGCAATCCCTGCTGCTCATTTTGTGGAAAACACAGACAACTTCACATCCACCCACCAAGTGGCTTGTGGTGCACCCTGGCTGACAGCAAGCATTTAGCCATAGTGAGTGCCAAACTGCAGGGCAGGAAACTAAAGGGTCACCTGTAAAAGGACAGCATGCAAAGATAGAAAAAGAACTCATCCTGACTTAGCTGACAAAGGAAAGGAAAAGTTAGTAGTAATCCTCCTCCTCATGTGCAGAGAACTCTGAGGGATCTCACTTCTTCAATAAGAGAAAAAAAATCCTGAAAGTGGAGGACTTACCTGTTCTGGTAACTGTAGTAGGCTGCATCGCGGGGAATAGTACACAGCTGCTTGCCATAGCAGCACAAGGTCTGTGGAGAAAACTCATACTGCAAAACAACAGGGGGAAAAAAGAAGCTTTAAAATATAATCTTCTGTTAATCAAGTAGCTATTAGGCAAATCTGATAATTACAGAGATCATAATACACTTATCACTTTTTGGAGTGATTCCAAATATATTAAGAGAGCTGTGCTGATGTGAGCTAAAGAGCTGATCCCCTAACCATCTACTTTATGGCAATGGACATGGGAAAGAAGCATTTTAGTACTGTGCATGACAAAAAAGGTGTTCTCTGATGGAGAAAAATACAACAGTAACAGAAGAGAAGGAAGAAAGATGCTATCTACCTTTTTAAGCTCAGCATGCTTACAATAAAACCAAACCTTTAACAACTGTTTCGTAAATTATTTCACTTTTTAAAAAAGACTCTCACAAAACATGTGCTTTATCTGATGCAAGCTGAGGTCTTTTAGAAGGATCCCACTGCATTCCCAGAACACGTACCTTGCGCCCACAGCAGTAGCCCAGTGATTGCATAACTGGATCGATTTCTTGTTCAAACACCTCCGCCAGTTTAGTGCAAAACTTATAGACCCTGGAAGTCTTGCGATTGTAAAGCCAGGCGTTGTTAAACATTAGCCAAACATCATCCACATACTGCCAGGGTTCTTGGTACTGCCCAGTATCCAGTTTGCGTTTAATGGTGGAAAGATCCATAGGATTCTTCACGATGTCAAAGTAGTCCTTCAAACACACACACAAACCCCTTTATTTTTAAGATGTCAACTGTTCGTATCGTGTTGCACAGAAAAGGTAGAAGGTTTACATAAGCAAAGACAAAATGCAAAAATATTCTATAAATTTTTTTTTTTTAATGCCAACATACCGGAATCCCTAAAAGCTGGGGATCCACAGGCTGTCTGAAAGGCAGAGACTCTGGGTCCTGTCGGTACAAAGCTTCAAGGGTGGGCATGAGAGCCTGGCGTAGCTCCTCGGGTTTGAAAACTGTTAATGAAATTCAGAAAGGTTAAAAAAGTTCCTTCCAGGTTTCCCAACCTCGACTACCCTGGAATAAAACCAAACCACATTAACATAAAAATCCTAAGAGGGATTTCCTGATCTGCTCAGCTGATCAGAAGCAAAGCTTTCAATGAAGAGGCTCTGTCTTTTGACCGTAAGCCATGGCATACACTCAAATCCCAGTAGGTGATACTCCCACAACAAGGAGAGAGGAACAAATGTAGCCCATAACGACATACAATCTAGAGCATTTAAAAAAAGCAAAACAAAGCAACTTATCCAGAACAAAATTTATTCAATTGCTTCAAAATGGATAAATCTTAGCTCTCTGGAGAGGAGACTAAAGGTATTTTCCTCTCCTCCCCCTTCTGACTTGGTTTGCCCTTTCCAAGTGAAGATTCTTCTCACAAAACACACCATAGTGGAGATGGCCAAAGAGCCAACTCTACAGAGAGCAACCAGATGTCTTGATAGCTGGCAAAAGGATGTTCTGACCATAGTATGCAAACAGTCCTGGTTGGATGGACTGCTAATTGATTTTCAAAGTGTTAATACTTCCAGATTTATATGCATCATTACAATCACTTGGCAACAGTGGCATGGCAACAGCCATGTTTCTTGCAATAGTGGATGACAAGGACAAGAAAGGCAAAGCATTTTCTGAAAAATAATGATAACTTGGAGAGCTTTTTGAACATCTCAGCAGCATAATTACATTTATTTCCTTAGGAACAGAATCTTTAAATGGGAAAGAATGCCTGTTACCGAGGAAAAGAGACAATTAAGGGAAGCAAGACAGCATCTAATATTTATTTACCTGGCTGAGAGTGATGCCAGTAAGAGGAGCAATTAGAAGTTCTCTTGAAAACACTTAAATCTACTGAGCCACAGTGACCCCTTAGAGGTTGATCGTTGCTTTTGTCACCCCAGTTGTATTTTGCTAAGACATAAATTGCTTTTTTGGTATTTATTATTAAAGAAATCATGAGTTTTTAAAAGTTGGGTTTTTTCCTCTTTTCATTTGGGTGGTATTCTCTACAGGGAGTCTTTTCATCTCAACTATGCTCACTGCAGTTATGCACAAAAACAATGTGAGACAAGAAAGGAAGCTGACACGACTCAAAAATTTCAGCAGTTCTTTTTTTTTCACCAATTGTAGATGCTGATCTTCTGGAAACTGTTAGTGAAGATGAAAACTCTAAGGCTGTTTGAGCACACTGGATTGCTGTTCACATACAGAAGAGACAAGATACCACCCAAATAATCTAAATCACGGCAAAAAAAATCAGGAAACTGCCAGAAGGGGTGCTGCAAGGGCTTGCCTTACAGAGACATCAAGATCTTGTGCTGCCACTGCTGAAAGTAGACACCCCAAATTAAAAAGGAGATAAGTCAAGGAGGCCTAAGCTCGCTGTTGTTACAACAATGAACACAACTTGGTGATTGTTTCAGCTGTTGCCAAAATCTCAGGCTTGATAAAATATCACTTCATCATTGATATCACATACACAGGCACCTTCTTATGAAAGGAATCCTACCATACACTCTCCAAGTTTTATATTATGGCATTTTAAAGAATTCTATTAATGAGAAAATGTGTTCTCTATTGCTTCTGGAACCATCTTGCTCTACCTCAGGTAGTTCATAACCCCCTAATATGAATTATTTCATTCTACAAAATTCAAAAGGCACTTTTTAAGAATCCATTCCGGCCACCTGCTTAACACTTTTGGAATATTTCCTTCACTGACTTCTGCAAGAACACAGCACCAAGTATGTTTCACAATGAATCCAATCTTAATTTAAATCCAAACTACAGAGATCCAAAACAATTTTTCCCAAGTTCCTTAAAATCCTAGTTACATTTGCAGATAGAAATTTACAACCTACTTCCATTTTGAAGATTTAAAAAAAAAAAACCCCAACCTATTATCTCAATTTATGGCTAAAAACGTAAAGAAAAGCTGCCTTCATCTTCAGCAGTAAAAAGGCTGCTCTGCCTCTAAGGAATATGACTAATAACAGCACATTTGATTGTAGGATACCTGTATGTGCAGATTTTAGAAGAAAGTTTCTGTTCTCTTCCCCTTTTCCACAATTAAACATTCCCAGTTCTCCTCTGGTAGCCAGAAGATCTTTATAATGAGTTGGCATCCAGTCATTTTGTCTGGGATGCATGGGTGGTAAAAAGAAAATGGGATCTTTGCCTGAATCATAATGACGTATTATCTGCCAGAGAAAAGTATGATGCTACTTTTTTAACCTATTTCAATTTTTGTTTCTTTCACGCAGAGGAAATCCTGCTTATTATTACTATGGAGAAAATTCAGCAAAGAAAATGAAGACCTCTTCAAACAATTAGAACATGACATCTAAGTAACTCTCAAAAACCTAACTCTTCCAGGTTTTCCATTATTATGTGTCATAAGAAAAGGGAAGAAACCAAATAAACTAATCTTGAAGTTCAACTAAGGCAGCCATCTATAACAAGAAGAGGAGACAGGAGCTAACCAAATGAGTATTATTCAGCTTCTTCTGAGAAGACTGTAAGGGAAGAGGGAAGGAACCAAATCCCTTCAGTTTCTGCTTACAACACATTTGGAGAAAAATGCAAAACAAACCCAAAGCCTGAATCCAGAAAGGTTTGGTTGCCCTAGTTTATGAAGGCAAAATCTTGATGAGGAAATAAAGCTCCCCAAAGGGGTATCTGCAATTTTCCAAAACATCAAAACAAGTTCAGGTGAATTGAGCAGAGATTCATGTTGTAGAGATTCTACCTCTACAACATGAGCCACTTGTACCCAGAAAAAACACTCCGTTAGGATTCAGAATTATCTTTCCAAATAACTTATAGCCTATACACTCCAAGACACTTCAAGCTATGAGCCTGATGTGCTACATCCCAGGTTACTGTGGGATGCACTTCAGCAATCTGGCCACGTGGGAAGGAAGAAAGATTTTTAAATACTTTTGTAAATAATAAAAACTTCCAGATCAGTCTCAAAAGTAGTTTTAACACATGACATACAACCTTCTGCACACATTGCAGTGTTTGCTCTTGAATACCTCTTGGTTTATTTAGCATTTTAATACAAATGCTATATTAAAGTTAGACAAACTAGTAAGGCAATGTTATAATTTAAAACTGTGCCTGCTGTTGAACCTACTTGTGCTGCTGAACATGTGTTATACTACATAGTTAGGCAGTGACAACACTTGTATGACAAAACTCTTACTAAATGAGGTCTTGGAAATAGACAGGAATGCTGGTTGAATCAGCAGAATAGCTCTTCCACAGACTAATTCTGCAAGAACCTTCCACTTTCAACCACTTGCCTTCATTTCCTTGCAAGAACACTCCTAACAAGCAGCAACAGCTCCTTCTTCTGGGAACATAACTGGTTTATAAATGTTAACAAGCTTTCCACTCCCTGTATCACTTCTCAGTCAAAACAGGCTCCACCAGTGAGTGTCACTGGGCCGCAAACCGAAAATATTACCTACAGGAAAAAGTGTTTCATAGTGTTTTATTATAAAGTGATGATGTTCAGTAGTTAAATGGAACCTAAGGCATATAAAAATGATCAAGATCCAAGCTCCAAAAGCTTAAATCTTTTCGAAACACACTCTGGATAGCCCTCATCCAGCATGCTCTCCTCATGCAGTTACCTGCCCTTTTCTTTGCAAGGGAAGGAGGGGAAAAAAGTAATTAAAATGGGTTATCACTTTCCATTTTCTGATAACTGCAACATGTTGAAAGCTTACATTTAGTCCTATTCTAAAAACTAACCATAGAAAGTGCATTCTCATAAAACAGATGCTAAGAGACAGAGAACTTTGAACAGCAAAGGTTTTTGAGGCCAAAACCTTATCTTTCAGGCTCCCAAAAAGGTGCACTTCAAATGGATTAACCCTGGACACTAATGTAAGAGACTACTGACCTAACTACTCATGAATAGAAAACTTTCAAATGAAGACTGTGCTGAAACCTACAAAGGTCTTCAAAGTTAAATGCTACTGCAGTAGGGCAGCCTTAGAGGAAGTAGAAGCACCTGAATCTCAGGGAAGTGAAGACTAAAACTCACATGAAGGTGGAATGTGCACCCTTTAATGTTACAGCTGCCTTAAAAGAGAACTGACCAAGATGTGAAGAGAGAGATTTATATATATATAATCCGCCCAGCAATCACCTGTGATTAGTACAACATTAAAGGAATGTTACTTTCCAAAATAAAGTACACAAAGTATGGATCTCCTGAAGCTCCATGTGCTGGAACACATGTGCATTACAAGCATCCCAGCTGATCTCATCTCCCAGGAACTGAGCCCGGGGAAAACAAATGCTAATAAAATAAAGTACACAAGAAGAACTAAGTTTGCAAACACATACTTTTTTTGCGGGGCTGAGACGGTGATGTGGACTGTGAAGTGGTTCCATTAGTGCTGCTCTCCTCCTCCTCTTTAGTATCTACTTTTATTTCAGGCTTCTTTTCCTCTATTTCCATTGGCTCCTGTTTCAGTTCTGTTCCATCTGTTTCCTCTTTTGTTTGTGAAGATCCTTGCAAATCCTCCTCCACCTTAAGAAAGGATGCAATGAGATGCACTATTACACCTATGACCCAAACTAGAGTCATCACAATATTAGTATGAGATTGTCAAAGCACTCTCCGTCCATAGCTTTCCTTGGAACAGTTACTTTCCAGTATCTACCCTCCTCTCACCCCTTAGCTCACCAATTCAGACACATCATTAAGTGCTTTTATATCTATCACTGCTTTCAGTTAAGCTGTATAGAATCTCATTTACCTCAGTCTTAGCTTCCACTTGTGTCTCACTAGTCTCTGGCTCAGTTTCTTCAGTTTTAACTTCTGATTTGCTTTCTAGCATTGGTGCATCTGGTCCTAGTTGCTGGGAACTCGTATCAGCACTAGCAACTGAGGCAGGGGTGGGGACCCTGTTATCAATACTAGCTGCTGCCTGGGATAGCTGTTGTAAAAACAGTACAAAAGAAAGACACTGCATATATAGAAATATTTTCCTTTACTAAAAATGAACAGCACAAAAGAGACATGAGATGATATTCTAGAACAGTGGAGAACATGGATACAGGAGCTTGCTGCAGCCAAATTTTTACAGAACACATTTAATAACTCTGCTTTACAGAGGAGAAGCCAAGAAAGAATTCTTTCCCCAAAAGGTTTCTTTTTACAGAGAAAACACCTGCCCAATAAAATACTACATTCCTTGATATGTGCATTCATCCTGGCTAAAGCTTAAAAGAAAAAAAAATATGCAAAATTCATTCCCAAAAACCCCCCAATACTGATTAAGGCTTTCAAGCATAGCATTAGGCTTGCTGTGCCTCATCTCTCTGCACACTGCTGCGTTTAACTTTGAGCAGTTTGAAGTCACTCAATATCCCCCCCCCAACCTTCAAACAATGCTGAGAACATATCACACACACACACAAACACACACACAGAGGCTTCCTACATCCCTACAAGGAACCCTCTGGTCTAAAGAAGCTACTGCTGACAACTATGGGCTCTACATGTTGACAACATGGTGCGATGCACAAGGAGAACTCTTGCAGAATGCCACTACACAAGGCAAATGCAACTGGCTGGTACTTACTGGAGTGCCAGGAGGCTGTGCCTGCACAGATGTTGGCTGTTGCTGGGATGGCTGTGGGGTTGGCACAGACTGGGGTTGAACTGGGGTCTGAGGTTGCGGTGTGACTTGAGCCTGTGCCGCAGTCTGCCCTGTGGGCGTGCTCTGTGTCTGCGTGGCGTTTGGAACCGAACCCGGTGTGGGTGTTGGTGTTTGTCCTGAAGATGAGACTGGTGTTGATGGCTGAGTGGGTGCTGCTGGCTGAGGAGGAGTCATTCCAGGTGGTGTTTGGTGCTGAATAGGTGGCATCCCAGCAGCAGTGGACACAGGGGGTGTGGTCTGATGGAGAGGTGGCTGGGTTACTGGTGGACACGGTAACTGCCCACTCTGCGGTCCAAGCATGTTCATGGAGTTGGGAAGAGCAGCACTGGGAACCTGCCCCTGCTGGAGAGAGGAACTGTATTACAGGCCTGCAACTCCACAAACTCGGTGAATCACACTTATCCTTTCAAGCACAGCACAGAAGTCTGCTTAAAGAGGGTATTCTACGTTTAAGAGGAGATCAGCTATAAACAAATGCTGCTATTGCAAATGACTACACTCTGATCTCTCTACTCATTTCCATCAGCTTTTAATCAAAGATCTTGCTACTAGATGTGCCATGCACATCTTTTTACATTAATTCTAGTGGCACAGGGAGGGAATCCTCACCCTCCCCAAGTAACAGAAAACCACAGACAGTCTCTAAATCATGCCAGTAGCTGAGCAAAGGTCAGATTTTGCACACAAAATGGTTTTGAGCAAATACATACTTTAGGTCATGACTCTAGAGCAGTCGGGCTTTAGAAGACAGTTCAATATATCTAATGCTTGCCCCACTGCACAGGGCAAGACTGAAAACAGCATTTTTTTTTCCTTTTTTTTTTTTTTTAATTTTAGAGAACTCCAGATGCTTAAGGAAATGGTGGAACTATTCTTCAGACCAGCAAGAATAAAATATTCTTGATGTGCAGTCTTTTAAACTGTAACTAGCATCGGAAAATAATACTCTATCTTCAGATCTACCTCTTACTTTTAGAAATCTACATCTATTAATAGTTTCCTGCAGCTTTCAAATTTAAATTGTGCTTCTATATTGCTTGTACAGAGTAAGTTTCACTAAATTAAGTGCATTAGGAAATGTTCTCCACCTCCAAGCAATTGTACATGCTTCATCCTGAACATACTCCAAACTTGTTTCACAGCCCTTTCTAACCTGATCATAGTTCTCCTACATTTAAGGATGGGGCTGGACTGGAAGACTCTGGAGATCTCAACTAACTTAAATCACTTGGACTCTGTGTTAAAAAAAGAAAAAACAAGTCTCTCACTGCAGATATGTATATGCTTTGACACCATAAGCACACATGCTGCCTCACCCACCATTATTGGAAATGAAAATATTACAGAATCCTCCCCCAATTTCATTCTCAGAAGCAGAGAGGCTAAAACAAACTTTAAAAGATCTTCCCCAACCACTTCACTGTAAATCTTGATTTAAAGTTAGCTACCAAGGTCAACACAAAAACAAAAGTATATGTTCATAGATGTCCTATTAACTGACTTCTGGCATTCCCTCTAAAAGTCTCATCACTATGCATTTTTATAAGATTTAAAATCAGGAATTACAAAGAGATGCCCTCAAGTTAACAAATGTCTGTAGATAAGCAACAGAAGAGCTTATGAAGAAGACAGATGTAACCCCCATAGCCAGAGGTGGCCACAATAAACAACAGATCAGTATAAACAAACACCCCACAAAAATGAAATACAACAAAATAATTACTAAGAAAAAATTACAACATGTAATGTAGAGTAAGTAAGTATTAGAAAATATGTCTTACCTGTGCCACCCCGGCCTGGGCTGTTGATTGACCCATGCCCACATTGTTCACATTCATAGCCCCAGTGGATGCTGGAAACTGGTTTTGGGGCAGGAATTGGTTCTGGGTAGGAGCCTGACCCATCATGTTGTTGGAATGAGCTCCCATCATGTTCTGAGGCTGAGGCATTCGTGAAGGTGACATTGCCATCTAAAAATTAACACCCAGTAGAAGATGTTACCACTTAGTATTATGTAGCAAGACAAAGGGAAATACCCTGGATGTAATTAGCCAGATGATAGGATCAAAAAATAAAAGGAAAACTAGTAAAATAACTGAAAGCATGCACATGCATTTAACTTTAGCATTTACTCCCCGGTATTAATGTGAAAGTCATTTTTAACCAAGTAATATTCAAAATTTTGCTAAGAGGGGTAAACCTTCATTCTATTCTCTGAGCGAAAAATTCAGACAATGCAGTCAAACTGCAAAGATTTTCTGCTTTATAAAGAATATAAACATGTTTTCATGCTGCAAAGACACAGTTTATGAAAAAACTATGCTTCTCCACAGACTTTTGGAGATTATTGCATCTCTGGTATACACCTCTAGAGAGCTGAGTTGCTTTTATTTTTTAAAAAAATCCAACCACCCATAAATACTGAAAAGAAAGGCTTCAATAAAAGCATGACAGCTTCAGTATATTGCCATGAAATTACCCTACAATTTACAATACTGCACTATGACATGGCCTTTTCAGAACAGCATTAATACTGCTCAGTGTATCTGACCCATTTTGGGAAGAACTTGGTAAGAAAAAATACAAACCGCAGGAACAGCGCCCATGTTGTTCATCTGTACAGGATGGTTCATTGGAGAAGCTGCCCGAGGTCCCATGGGTGCTTGGGGCATCTGTACATTCCCTATGGACATGGGGTTAAACTGATTCATTCCTGCAAATGCACCCCCAAAACAACTCATTAGGAACAAGACAGCAGAATTATTGTCTGTATATTTTACTACAAGGTTACATCTATTGTGACAAAGTCTTTGTCTTTGAAACAGCAAAGTCTTATTCACATCTCCCTGAAATAGCTGAACATGTTAAAAAAAAACCCCAAACATAACATATATATCAAGGCAACACTTTGCCTCCAATGAGGACAAAAGCCAGCAAGGTGTTAAGCAGCAGTTGTGCTCTTCATACAAAACATTTAACTCCTTCAAAAATCTCCACCTCATCGAACAGGAATAAAGGTGTAAATCAATAATTAGGGATTATTTTATCAACTTTTAATCCAATTTAAATGAATTTTGAAAGGATGTAACTTCTCAGGAAAATTTCAACACAAGTTTCAACTTACTACTAAGTTTGAAGCAAGACATTATGTAATTAGGGACATTTTTTGGAGGAAGCTCAAGCATCAAAATGTCACAAGTCTCTATTTTGTCAGAAAAAACACCTCCCATGAGCCCCCAGCAGACTACATCAGTGATAGCAAACTACCAGTAACACAAACAAGCTACAAGGCTTTCTTAGATGCATTTCCCATCAGAAACTAAGAAAGTCTACCATTAATTATAAAAGTTCTAGGATTAATGTGCTAAGTTTCCAGCTGCAGGTATATCTTTGGGTAATTAACGGATGAAAACACGTCAACACCCTCGTCCCCACCCCTGCCATAACAGTGCTTTAAATTAGATTATCCACAGTATTCTTGCTTGCTCTTCCTCTTTTTGCAAGGACTGAATTACTTCCCAATTGCTTGAGAAGCACTGGGTACCTACTGTGACTTCTTAAAATAAGACCAAATTGAGACAGTTCCTGACACAGAGCAACAAAGGAAAAAAAGGGAGAGCCAGTAGTTCCCCCAACCCCACCTCCAAAAGGAAACCAGAAGAACAGCTTCCCACCCTACCTAATAATTATTTTGAACTCACAAATAGTAATTAAAGATTAAAACATAGATACCTTGAGAAACCTGCATACGACTTATAGGCACAGTTGGCATGGACATAGGCCCATCTGCAACACAAAAGAAGAACAGTCAGCAAAAATCCATTTAAAATATGAACTTAAGGTGAGCATGAGAGCCCAAGGGCACAGACTCTGCAGAGCAGGAGTACCTGCTCCTGAAGTACTTACTGGGCGGCCTCACGGGCTGTGCCTGGCCCATGGCAGCAGCCACCTGTGGGATACCAGGGGGCTGAGGGCCTGGGGTCTGTAAGGCTGGTTGGTTCCCCAGCATCCCTTGTTTATGTAGACGAGACCTCCGTTTCTCCTCTAGCTCCTTTTGTATCTTGTAGATTTTCTCTGCTAATAAGTGGTAGTATTCATCCTAAAAGAGAAGAAATAGTACTTATGTCAAGTGTAAGAAAACACCAGCAGGATTCATATGGTCCAGAATGCTATTATCTGTTCTGTTTTTTCAAATGCATACACCTGCCTATTTGAAAAGGAAATATTTCTTTTCAGAATTGCATTGAGACAGTCTCATCATGGTTTTAATGCAGAAAAGGAAAAACAACTTCCAGGATACACATCTGAGACCTGGCTTTATGTCCATCCTTCACATCTGCTCAGAGGAGATCAGCAGGCAAAGGAGAAGACTCCAGTTTCTCCAACAAAAAAAGGAAGCTGTGATTTAGTTTCTAAGTGCCAATGATTTTGTAAATGTTATTTTCATAATAAACATTTGATCTGGTCCACTGACAAAGATGCTTCCAGCAACACCATTACACTGAATAAACTTCAGGAGACTGCTGTTAAGGACAGATCAATTTTTACATAAAGAAAAGAACCATTCTCTTCCTGAAGAGTTTGACTATTGCCAGTCGTTGTAGGGAATAAACAGAAACAGAGAAAACCCCAAATGAATGGAGGAAATCAGGGGAAAATAGTCTTTAGGCACAGACAACTATATACTACATCTCTGCAAGATGAAAAATCCATTTTACTCAATCCAAATTGACAACAGATCAAATAAGGTACTTAGTAGTGCACAGCAAGGGAGACAATTTTGCTAGTCAGAAATTGCTAGACATCCATCTGCCAAGTGCAGGAGATTATGCACCTGCTAAAGGTAAAAAATCCCCACAAAGCCTCTGGTTTTTATTTCTCTGTGGAGTCACCAGTGCCACATGGAGGAAAGGTTGAGTGATGCAAGTCCCACAGTTGTTTTGTCTTTATTTTTTAGCAAAACTAGAATCTGTTACTACAGTAAGATGGAGTTCATTTTACAAGACTGAGATAAGTATTCCTCGGCAGTGTTGCAATATAAAGCTTCATAATACAAAGAGTCCAGTGTTGCAATATACAGCTTCATGTTTAGGTCTCTTCCCTCCTCCAAGTATCTCCAACACCAGTATAAGCACTTTCCTCTGTACCATTACAGAGCACCACAGCCACCTCCCTCCTCCTGCTCGGGACATTTCACCTGTAAATTTATGTGTCAAGTTAATATTGTGCTACTCACACTGCAAAGATTCACAAAAAGGAACATGTTCACAAGGAGCACTCATAAGATCATGATCATCTAGGTTGGAAGGGACCTGTCAGATCTGTTTTTCAACGGCTATGTAGAGCACAGGTCCCTCAAAAAAGAAGAATGGAATTCCCCATGGTACCATTAATACTTGCTAAACTCCTGCCCTATTGACTAACGCTGATACAGCAGCAGCATTGCACATGTGGCCACTGCCTATCTATCTCTGGGAAATAAAGCTTGTGTTCCACTTTCACCTCTTCTGGAACACTGTCTGAGAATTAGTGCCACTGTCTTAATGGTATGATTAGCACCTGAAATGCCATTAACTACTCTTTAGATACTTCTTATTTAAGAGAGGACCTTAAGATTGTGACCAGGCAAGATCTCACTACCAGTGCTACTAACATTGTCTTTACCCAACAAAACCTCAAAACCTTTCACAGAGGGGTTCCTGTAGGGTAAAATTACCACAGTGTCATAATTAACTGGCATCCTCAGCATGTCAGTCAACAGAGGTGTCCATCCTCCCTCTGAGCAACAGAGATCTGAACTGACACCTCCTTGCTGACAGAGCAAAACTCACAAAGAACAGGAATTCCCTTGCACAAGGACAAAGTACAGGCAAACTGAGTTTTCAGTATGTTTAGACATGAAACAGCTACCTGTGTGTCTTCACCAGATCACTACCAGTGAGTGTGCTGAATGGAGGAAGAATTCCAACAGCGCAGGTAAAAAAAAGGTAAGCAGTATAACAGGACTAAGTCCTGAGAAAAAAAATCTCCCATACTTGAGCTAACCAGGCAATAGGAGGGTTTTAAAACTCCTTTTCCATAGACTTCAAGAGAGAAGAAAGTGAGCAAGGGAAAAACCAAGAACCACAAATTGCGCTCCAAGCTTCACACACATCAATCCCTCCTTCAGGAGGAAGGTAAATAGGGTTGGGACAATGTTGTCTAGTTTTCATGGAGCCAATTGAAGGAAATCAGCTTAGAGTGACATTAATCAGATGGATTGGGACAATTCCAACACTGTCACAAGCAGAAAGCACAGCTCTCCTCATCAAGAGGACAGCAAAATGATTATCTGTGCTTTTCATTATTATTAGATTTCTAATACTTGCAAGCAATAATTGTTTGTTCCTGAACATGTAGTAGATGGAATATTTGGACTGAAGGACGTACCCTACTGTTAGCAGACTCATACATATCGCCTTCCACTTTCCTGGCATAAGCCACCAGGTTCTCCATGCGGCGATCCTTCAGTGCTGCTGGATCAGGAGTGGGGAAGATTGCTTGGACACTGCAGGAGAGGAGGAAGAATCAAATTAAAATTATTCAGAGAAACAAAACCCCTCAACAACCACTCACAATACACTTCATAATATTCAACCTGGCCATTCTTTCATCCATCAGAGGTATGAAGTATATCAAAATTATTATAAATTTCTTTCTATATTGCCTGACTCCCTACAGGACTGAAACAAATTTGATAGTGAAAAATGTGAGGTTTGATGGTCTAGACTCTAAATACAGCAGAGTGAATTCACTGGCAACATCAACTATGTAGTGTCCATTCCTTGTTAAGCATGGAAGAATGAGCTGAAGAGGAAGGATAATGGTAACAGCTCACCCTCAGGAGCCCAGTACCAGAGAACCACTACTAGTAAAGTTCTCATTAACAACTTCTCAGTTTAGCAGTAGAACTATAGTATTGGAATTCTTTAAAAACATGAAGAGGTGAATACTTACAGTTTATGCACTAAATGATTGCGCAGGTCCTGAGTGACATGTTCATGCCATGCTTTCCTTACCCCGGTACTGGAAGGAGGAGCAGCTGTTGGCATGGAGCTGAGGTTTCCAACATTACCAGAATTTGTGCCATCATTCATTAGTGGGCTAAAATAAAAATAAATGGTACTGGTAATTACACATCATAGAGTTTTGGTTTATGTTTGATGCCTGAAGCAATTTTTAACTAATTTCTTTCATCACCTCTAGATACTGAAGAGTCAAAAGTTCCTCATCTCCCACTACCCATAGTGATTTGAGACAGTTCAGGGCAAGTCCTGCCTGACCAATCTGGTAGCCTCCTGTGATGGAGTGACTACATCTGTGGGCAAGGGAAGAGCTATGGATCTTTCTCTGGGCTTACCTAAGGCCTCTGACACCATCTTCCACAACACCCTTCTCTCTAAATTAGATAGAGATAGGGATATGGATATGATGGGTGAGCTGCTCAGAGGATAAGAAACTGGCTGGATGGTCAATGGCTCAATGTCCAAATGGAGACTGGTGACATGTGGTATCTCTCAGGGGTCTATACTGGGATCAGTACTACTTTATAACTTCATCATTGACACAGACCATGGGCTCAAGTGCACCTTCAGCAGATTTGCAGATGACACCAAGCTGAGTCAAACGGCTGATATGCTGAGGCTGATGAGACCCTGGCCCTGGTTGCTCAGTTGCCCCATTCAAGGAAACACTCCAGGTCAGGTAGATGGGGCTCTGAGCAACCTGATCGAGTTGAAGATGTCCCTATTTGCTCTAGTGGAGCTGGATAAGAGGATCTTTAAAGGATCCCTTCAGCCTAAAATACTGAATCAAACAATCTCCAAGAGAAATTCTGATGTCAGCAAACTGCAACAGTTACAGCAGTGAAGCTCAGAAATTTTCAAGACACGACATAAATGAATAAGAATCACAACTTAAAAATACAAAATATTCTGCCTTTGTGAATTCATTTAAAATTACTGAATATTCTGGGTCTCTATGAGGAGACAAAGTGGTAGGTACAGAACTGAAATAGGAGAGAAGAGCATAGCTATAGATGCGACTGATCATTTCCATACAAAATATTCTGCCTTTGTGAATTCATTTAAAATTACTGAATATTCTGGGTCTCTATGAGGAGACAAAGTGGTAGGTACAGAACTGAAATAGGAGAGAAGAGCATAGCTATAGATGCGACTGATCATTTCCATGCCAATATAATTAGTTTTTAAAGCATGCTCTTTATTTATATTCATAAGCATGTAAATAAATGTTTAATTGAGCAAGAACAAAAAATGTGTGCATTACTTATTTGTCCCAAGGGATGTTGGAAGAGCATTTTCAGAAATTAGACTAGCTTGCTGGTCTGTTGTTATTCCTCCTGCGGGAAGGTTCATCTGGTTGGCTCCTTTGGGATAAAATGAAACATCATTGGTAACCAGTTCACAATTTTGACACTAACACAGCAAAATTACACTTCACTGACCTAAGTGGTTGAGGAAAGAAATGGAATATCAGATAATACTTATATGATAATATCTACTGTGGTACATACATATAGATACTTACAGATTTAAGTTACTTTCAGGCTGAACATTTTTTTTCTACCCAAAAACTAGAATTTCAATTTAAAATCCAACAACTCTTAAGTTTATTTCAATAAGCTAACGAGAAGATAATACCCAATTCATTTCCAGGAAGAAATTAGCATTTGAGACAGAATTATGTACTCAAACAGGTGAAATGTGTTCAACCAAATTCTGCCTCATCACCTCAGACAACAATGTGCTATGGAATATATTTTGAAAGAAACCAGAACTACTGCTATTTGGCAGAAGCAATATATTGAAAGCTTTTCAAAAGTCAAATGTAAATCAACAGCAGCATTTATAATTAGTGTGGTTTTAAGTTATTAATCAACATGAAGAGAAAGTCACTACTCTGGTCAACTGAAATACTAGACCATCTTAAAATTGCAACAGTTCAGTTCATTTTAACACCTTAGGTTTTCCTTGTATTTTCTTTTCCACCTACCCAATGCATTAATGGTCCTCATCTGCTGGTGAGCCTGAGGCTGTGCTGGCTGTTGGCCTTGTACCTGGGGCTGCAACTGTGTCTGAGGCTGGTTGCCATACGGCAGCCCTAGAGCAGCATAGGCTCGTTGCATGGAGCTGGGGTCAATCGGATTAGGATTACTTAGTGATGGAGTATTCTGCTGGCCAGTGCCAACAGAACCGATGGAATTCTGGATTCCACCAGCCGGAGATCCTAAAAGGGCTATAAAAGAGAAAAAAATAAAAAAAAAACGAAAAAAGAAAGGATATGAGAAAAACATATGTGTAGTTACATGGTATATATTTTTCTGCTAAAGGACGGTGGTACCCAAGATACCAACTGGGTAAGCTCAGCCTTTGATTGTACAAGACAGAAACCACCCTAGCAATTAACACATGCAGTTGGAAGAGGAGTGCTGTAAACTTCAGGCAGATAAGCCCATAATTATCAAAATATATGTTGAGTATAGGCTCCAATAAGGCTAAACAGGATTTTCATGCTTGAGAGAGTAGACTAAGGGGGAAAACATGAATTCTTCAGCTTCCCTCTTTACCATTAATCCCACATTAGGTGAAAACATTTGGCTCCAGAATAGAGATCAAGTTCACCAAAAATATTGTGTCCTTGGGCACAAAGGTAATAGTGAAGATCTGATTGCAGATATTTTCATTCCAAGCAGTCACTCAATGAATCCACTGAAGGCCAAATTACTCTAAAACTCACATCATTCAGATGGGTTTCACATTGTACCAATGAAATCAAAGATAATTTGAAGAGTCAGAAAGAGGATCAGCCTGCCATAGGTTTTGGTAAAGATTTCAGAGAATAATATTTAGGTATTCATTAACCTATGTGACTTCCACATCAATAAATCCTCTCACTACACCTCTCCACTGTAGACAGGAAACAGAAACAGGGAAAAGTAGTTTCCACTAAAGTAGAGTGAGTAAAAGTCTGTTTTCTGGTCTTCATTTTAGCTGTCATTCTAGAGTAATGACACCCACCACTATGAATGGCACATGGAGAGTATCCTTCACTACTGAGACACTGCCTTTTATAATCAAGATTGTGGTAGAAGTCACATTAACACACTTCACATTTTCCTTCTCACATAATAAAATAATGTTACATAATTAAGTATGTAATATGCATCAGAAATTTCTGGGTTAAATATATAAACAACAATACCTTTTAATACAGAAAATAACAGTTATCATACTGAAATATTAGGAAAGGCACATGGTTAGAAGAAAACAAAACAGGAAAACAAGCCTCTGCAACATTTAACAGCATCACTAAACTTTGGTAAACTCTTACCCACGATAGAAACAGGGAGAATCACTGAAAAAGATACATATTTCAGCTTCCATCCAAGAGAAGCTACACACAAAGTCTAAACTTTTCCTTCCTCAGATGAGAGTTTAACTTGATCTCAGTTCCGAAAGAACTACAAATAATTATAGCCAGAGATCATGAAAAAAAGACAATATCTGAAGCTCACTGGTTTTATTTGTAGTTTGAAAAGACTAATAATCTCCAAGAGGTTCCACATGTGTGCATATGCCTATTCAAGCAAGAAAAACTCACTAAAGCTGGCAAAAATGGTCAAAGTGAAGTGAGAACAGACTTGGTGTCTCCAGCCAGCAGCAGCTTAAAGCACAGAAATGAGTGGCTCTGACTACGTGCTCTCAGCTTTCCAGGATTCCATAACTCAATCTATAGCATTTTGTATCAAGTATGTTCATGACATTATGAATCTGATTTTGAAGTTTGGGATTTTGTCTGTTTGTTCATCAGTTTTGTATGAATGCATGACACTACCTTAATCTGGAAAGCATTAAATTCCCACACTAGACAGATCCAATGCAAATACAGGTACCACTGTTAATCAAGTCAATTAAAATAAACACAGCACTTCAACAAACAGGAGTTATCACATTTGGCTACTGCTGCACGAAGCATTGTCTACTGCCACTTCCTTTTAATTAACTGATGGCTTTAGGCATTGATGAGCTCATGATGGATGTTCCGAAGGGGAAGACAACCCTGTACAGGACTGCTCACATTCAAAACACACTACAGAGAGCTGACCTCCATGTGTCCCACTGTTAGAAAATTCACATCTGTTTATATATCCAAAGAGCAAAAATTCAAAGAAGCTGAAGTTAAGCAGACAGAGAGCTTCCTGAACAGTCCTGATTAGCCTCTCTTGGGCATATGTATTAGGATGCAATCTAAGGGATCAAATGCGATCTTGTCTAAGGGTTCCTGTTTCACTGTGCAAAGTAGAGAATGCTTCCTCAGTGAGACTTCTTTTATAACTTCTACAAGGGAACCCCTCTGACCTGCAGCTGATTAGAATTTATTTCAAACACAGCATCCTAATGCCATTTTAAGTATGAATGTCCATCACTTCTCTAACCTGGCCACCCAGCGTCAGCAACATGTTAATCCATTCTGGGGAATTGTCACTTCAATTTTTCATTTTTACTTCCATTCTGAATTGAGATTCATTCAGCAGCATTCAAACACTCCATCCTGCAGGTCTTTGCTCTGTGTGTCACATCCATTCTAGCTCTGAGTGTTTGGAGCAAAAATTCTGCTGGTAACTTTGATTTATCTCATCACAAGCCTTTCCTGCACCCCAAATCAGACAGGAATAGAAAAGGCAACTGAACCATTTAAAGGTAGTACCACGAAATTAAACCTCAGGTAAGATTTTATGAGCATCTTCCAAAGTAGGGAGTGCCAGCATTAAACTTCACCACCAAGGCAATTTTAAAATTAATTTTAAAATTAAGCACTAAAGTCAAAGCCTTCATGTTATAGCATTGTAGCAGTCAATGAAGGGAACTTCTTAATTCATGGGCTACCCATCTATGATGGGGCTCAGTGGAGTAACTGAATGCTGGTAAGTCACCATTACGTGTGATTTCCAGCACTTGAAAAAAAAAAAAAAAAAAAAAAAAGACACATTTCATTGCAGATTTAATAGTTACTCATAGTAAGACTTGAGCAAACTGGATTTCCTGGTTTCCTGGTTTTTACAGGAAACAGGCTCCAGTGAAGAAGTTGCTGCCTACTCTTTGTGAGCACACTTCCCTGTACACCAACACACTTCCTTCTCTACAAAAGGTCAGGTCCCAAATGCTCTACATCCTGGTCTTTAATTTTTCTGCCTGTACCTTATTTGGTACTTTTTCTGCAAGCCAGCACCCTAGTCCTTCTTTCCATTTCCTTCATTAGAATCCCATCCCTTTATCCCCAAATCCTCACACTCCTGAATTTCTGGCCCAACCTTCCTCAAAACCAGATTTTTAGATGAAGATTAGCGGTTCCAGATTTACTCTTTCTCAAACCAGCTTCTTCCTCACTGCATTTTATTTAAAATATTCCCACAAGATAAAGCACAGGGGAGACTAACTCCACTTTTCTGACTCACACAGCTCAACAGAAATCCCAAAGATTTTCTAGAGTCTCCTGATCCTGGAGTGAAGAAGCATTGTATGAGGACAGCCAAGGCTGTAATAAATGCTGAGCACGGGAAACTCATCTCCACTTGTGGGGCTGCCAGGTGAAGCAGAGCCAACAGCTCTTTGGTGGCACAATATATACCTGCCCCGGCCAGTAAAGGAGGAATTAAAAAGCTCAAGTATGTTCATGATGAGGCAGATCTTTAGAAAATGAACTGTGTATCTATATGGAGCTGTAAGACCTATATAGATAGGAGATGCATCAACAGCTTCTCTCAAGAGTTTGTAACTCATATTGTGACAGGCTCAGCAGGGAGGAAGAAATACTTCCTAACAAAAACAACTCTCCAGTGCTAAAACATTTCAATCAAATTCTAAGTTATTACTTCAAAACACAGGAGTCATTGGTATAATTCAAAAGAAAAGCATGCCTAAAATAATTTCCTTTTTGCAGTTGCCCCTGCCCTCCCAGAAGCATCCACAGCAGGACACAGAAAGAGCCATGTGGAACAAAGTTTCATACTTGTCCCAATGTGTCCCTATTAACAACTTAGGCTCCTATCAACAAATGAACTAAAGGACAGTTAGGGATGACTGCAAAAAAGTCCAAAAACTGAAACACAGAGTAAGATACCTGTAAAGAAACAACCAACTGGTAATAACCTAAAACTTCTAGCTGCACACAGAGGGTGCAGAGGAGCAGAGCAGAGGATGACAAAGAGCTCCTCTGCCACTGCACATGGCAAGAGTGGAAGACAGCCAGCAGGCTGCCACGTTTCCCAAGTGCTCAGCTGCAGAACTCTCTTAAAGATGGGGACACTTTGGAGAAGCCACTTGAAATCCCAGCACAGACACAAGAGAATATGAAACAAGAGTGGTGGGGTTGGAACTAGATGATCTTTAAGGTCTCTTCCAACCCAAACTATTCTATGATTCTGTTCTACATGTATGACTCAAGAGACATAATCCAGAACAAGATCCTGCACCTCAGCACAATGAACTCCTAATTTTCCTGGTTACTCCTACTCAATTGATTAATTGAACTGAAGGAGGTTTCATATTTATCTCCCCTGCATGCAACAAGAGAGCCAAACTTCATGCTGATACATTCTAGTTCTGTTGTATTCAAACAACACCGTATTTGATACCATCATAAAACTAGTGTCGAGGTCCCTTCTTGTTCATGTATCTTCTACCAAAACTGTGTGAGCATCCCTGATAGATAATTTGGATAGTCTTTATCAGCTACTTTCTCCTCCACCTTAATCTCACCTAACACAGGAACTCTTTGCTCTCCTCCTAGGTTTATTAGTGCTCCCCCACTGCGCTTCCAGCCTAAATGGAAATTAGCAGAATGCTTCCAACACAATTCGAATGCACAAGCTCTGCAAGTCCTCCAGCTATTTTCCACTTCTTCACCCTTACTTAAATTTTCTCAGGCGTAACATTACTTAGATTTCTAGAACTGCTGCATCTGTGCTGTAAAATGTTCTATCCTGGCTTATTTTCAAGGGATTTGATGAGAAGCAATTCTACCAACCCAAGTTCAGTATTTTCTGTTACCCAGCAAGAGGGAAGAACTGCATTAGAAACTGACTGTTCCCAAGCATCAGAAATGGCTAAAGCTGTTATAGGACACTAACACAGGCAAAACCACTCTGACTTGCAGAGCTTCAGCTACTCCATGTCCACATTAAATACACTTAATGATTGAGACAGTCAGACTATGTAAGTAAGAATTCATTTTTAACAAACATTTTTAGTCATCATTCTTAGTCACTGGCTTGTTGATTTGTTTCTACCAACAAGAAAAATAATGAAGTAGCTTGTAAAACTCTACCTACATCCCAAACTGTGTTTTAACTGGTTGTCTCACAGTAAAATATCAGTTAGAATTTGTCTAAGGAGTTTTAAGACAATGGCTGCGCTTTTATCTCCTTTTTTTTTTTAAGATATTCTTTGTGCTAACTGGAGTGTTTAATGTCATGCTGGAATCTTTTAAAAACAGATGTGTGCTTGATCCGAGACTTTCTCTTTCCAGCTACTGTGTATTTAAATAACAAGTGGAATGCAATGATCAGGAAGAGGAATTCACTAGTATATTAAACCTTTTATGAGATTATTAAACAGCTACTAAGTTTACTGGGACACTGTTAAAAGCCTACTCCTACGCTGCACACTTGATCAATTTTATTTTAACATCATAACAGCAGTAAAACAACTACTTACGTTGTTGATTTCTTTTGTCACTGGCATTTTTCAGAGGAAGGCACACAGGACAGTCGTGCCGAGTACAATTCTTCCAGTGGGAGATGATTTGTCTCGAAGATGCACAATGAGCAACTGAAACAAGGAAAAGCAATAGAATTAAAATCATGCCTTGGTTAATTGGTTTTTAATTAATATATCTCTTTTTTAAGAACTCTGTTCTTTCCCCCCCTTTACAAACAATATTGCACATACATCTAAACACTACTAAAATTTTTGGGGACACATCAATAATACTGTTACAAATGTAGGAACCTTGTACTAAGATCCAAGACAGACACGGATACTACACTCTATATGACAGAGGGGACGAAGGAGACACTTGCAAGGTACACTGGCAATATCCTGCTTATAAAGGGCAAATACAGCATTCTGCTTTCTAAACTGACATGGAAAGATCAGAAATGGAAACCGGGCAAAGGTAACAAAGAAGAGAGCAGCTCTCTAATTAAAAACCTACACTCATTTGCACCAGGTATAGAGATCTTCTTGACAAGAAGAGAAAAGCTGCTGACAAACACGCAAGAAACCTTACACAGCTCACGTGCCAGCATAACTTCAGCAACATGCTCTCACCTTGACAGGCCTTCCCAGCTTGACAGTGCGTCATGTGGTTGAGGACGTTCTTCATGGTTCGACAGTGTGGGAGAGCACAGGCCCGCACCTCCCCGTTGGCTTGCTCCCGCCTCTGACACTTGTGAGCGTGGAGCAGCAAAACCAGCTGCTGCTGGATCAGTTTGCGCTTCTCCGGATCCGCTGTGGGTCCGGTGGCCATGGCCTGTGTCGGTACGATGCCCACCTGCTGCACTTGGGTCTGCATCTGGGACTGAGAGAAGAGGGAGCTTCTTAGCATCACATTTGCAAGTGTCTTAGTTCTGCTCCTCAGCTTGTATAATAATTCAAGTATCACAAGTCTATTCACCAAGCATTCTGCTGTGACTGGCTACAAGGTTTATTACACCAGTCTCTGAAGCATTCGGAAACATTTCTATTCTAACAATGGAACAGTAAAAACATTCTGAGAGGTCCTGCTGTTAAGACTTTTACAAACAATAGTTTAAGGAATAAGGCATCCGAAATCTTCTCTTTATTAGCTACATCCTCCTTTCAACAGAAATGAGCTCTTACCACACTTGGAGATGGAATTCAAGTCTGTTTAGTATTGTGTTTTCCTATGATTATTAGCTAAGTGATCTAGTTAAAGATGTCCCTGCTTGCTGCAGGAGGTTGGACTATATGACATTTAACATTCAACACACTCTATCACTCTCCATTTTGAACACTTCGATCACATTTTTGTACTTGGAGATGGAATTCGAGTCTGTTTAGTACTGTGTTTTCCTATTATTATTAGCTAAGTGATCTAGTTAAAGATGTCCCTGCTTGCTGCAGGAGGTTGGACTATATGACATTTAACACTCAACACACTCTATCATCTATCACTCCCAGTTTTACACACTTCAATCCCAGTTTCATACTCCCAGGAGAAAGGAATCCAATGGGAGAAGACAGTAAAAATTACAACTGAAAATTACAGTGAAAAACAGAACTGATTTCCCATGTCTAAATTAGACTTCTCACAAGTGAGAGCTGATATTCCTTTCCTAGAGAACATTTCCAAAGGAAGATGTATACAGCTTTCTCCCAGAAAGGGAGAAATTACATCCCCTGAAGTGAACTACATCTAACAACAAAAGGTTGTCTCAGCTTGTAAAACATGCTCTGTTATTTCCAGCATCCATGCTCTAAGGACACACTTCTGTCCCAATGCCCGAGCTCTGCCTGACAGGTTCTGCACACCCACAGAGATCTTCAGGATGAGACACAGATCTTCACAGTACAGAGAAGAAAAAGCTTCCTTAACATGTAATTTCCTCAGCACAGATCTAGAAGATTTTCCAGCACCTTCATGGACCTCTGAAGGACAACAAATGTAGAAACCTAATTTTCAAAATTAAAAACATTCACAGCCTGCAATGACTCCATGTACAGGAGCCTTTATGGGAGTGCAAAAATGCTTAAATCTCTGTGATTTGCAGCCCGAATCAATCTCATGGCCAAACATGAAACTGACCCAAGAATCACTTTGATTATGTACTCCAAATGCTGGTTACCACCAGAAAAGCTCACCAACTTTGAAGCTACCTAAAGAAAAGCAGTCATTAAAACCACTTAAAAATAAAACATAAGGACAGGATTATATTGTGGAGCTCACAGAGGAAACAGTTCAATGCTGTCTACAGAACTACTGATCAAAGCTTGCTTACTACATTTAAGGAAAATCACACTTGTGTGACAAAATACAGCAATTGTAGCCTGCTCCAATTTTGACCTTTGAGAAGGACTTCCCTGACAATTCTAAAGCCAACAAAACAGAGCACAGAACAGCAAAATTATTTATTTTCTTGGTCAAAAAAAGGTTCCCAAGCACAAGTTCTCACTATTCCAGCAGCAAGCTCTGTCCTCACATTTAAAGCCTGATGTACAAGTGGCTACGAGGGAGCTTTTTTTCTGGAGAATGAAGCATATAGGAAACAGAAGGACAGAGGTGGGAAGTCTGCCATTGATAATGATTACAGTAAGTACTAAATAAGAATGAACTCCTGCACCTGTTTGCCTCAAGTATGGAAGAAAAAAGAGTAACAAAAGGAGAGGGAGTGAAGGAAACTCATCCCCTTGTGTTCCTAGTACATGAGGCTGATATTAATTCTTCCACTTCTTCTGTGAACAAATCCACAGGAGGAGACAGGCTTTGCTGAAACAATTATTGGGCCACAAATAGGAAACAATTAGCTTGGCCAATCTGCAGAAAAATACAGAGACCATGCCAAAGAAAATCTTGTTGGAAGCTATGTTTTCATCCCAGTCAAAGAGCTGTTTCCCAAGCCAATGTTCTCTTTTTATTCCTACTCTACCAGAAATTAACTCAGCTTTATCAGTACAGACACTCTGACCCTGACAATTAAGTATCAAAAAAGCAGAATGGCAGAGTAACAGTACTTAAAAGAACAAGCAAGTCTTCATTCAAACGAGTGTCTTCAGGTAGGCACAACAAAAGAACTCAGAATACTACCTCAGCTCTATAGAGTCACAACAGAGTTATGCTGGTCCCTATTTCAACTTTGTTCTAAACTACAAATGCAAGAAATGGGCCTTCCACAATCCATTTATTTTCAGGACCGTTGACTCTTCGAGGACATTAATCTCTTTCTTCCCTTCTATTCAGACCAGTGGTCTGCAGGATCAGTCCAGGAAATGTGCTAATGCACTGCAGTAAGGCTGAAGTTGAGTAAATCCTCCATCAACCAGAGACACCATCCCACTTTAGACAGGAGACAGTTCTGCCCTGTCCTTCTGAAGGGAAAAAACTTCCTGTGCTTCTGGGCAGCAAAAACATAGAAATACCTCAGCTTCAGGAACTTGGATGGACACAAAGTTCTCTGGTGAGTTTTATTCACTGAGATACCAGTAATTTTTCCACATTCTTTCTTTCTCCCTGATAACAGAATACCACCTTCTGGAATTACTGTATTTAGAAAAAAAAAAAAAAAAAGTGTTACTTCTTGAAGACAGTCTTGTAATCAAGTGGACTTTAGTGAGATAATGAAGAATCCACCCGCAGAAAGAATTCCTATTTCGATACAGGTGTTTGTTTTATAGGGCTATACCTCACTAGCCAGAAGACACGTAGTGCTTTACAAATGGGGACATCTTGGACTAGTAAAGGGATGCTATTTAATACTGGCAAGAGATGCTTTTGAGTTTCCTCTCCTTGTCTTCCCAAGCTTTTTGCTCTGAAGCAACAACAAATTACAAGAAAGATGAAGAAACAGTGTCTCAAAGCAACAAAAAGGAAGAAAGCTTGATATAGGAACTCAGAGAGTCCAGCTCTCACATGCAGGAAGTGAACAAAATGAATGAGCAATATTAAAAATCCCAATCTGGGGATAACAGACATTAGAAGTTTCAAGTGAAGGAAAACTAAGCTATCAGTGCTGACTATAGAGTATTTCACCCCAGTTGCTGAAAGAGACTAGGAAACAGCAATGGATACTCTCCACCACATGTACTCATATAGGTAGGACAGAAGAGTGGAACATGAGCCGAAGTGCTGGGGAAAGAGCAGATCCTCTCTTGCCAACCTGGCACCATTAGTTATGGATGGTGCAAAAATTAAATGCTCCCCCATCTAAAGCAACACATGTTCCCAGAATGAAATCCTGTGCCAAGACAGTATAGAAATGGTTCCATTTCTCCAAACTGGACATTATATATTTGCTTTGCTTCCAGGTTATTAAAATCTTTTCTTTCAGAAGGCTGTGGCTAAGCAGCCTAAACAAGAGGTTCTCCTGCTGTTTGTCAGGGGGCTGCTCCACTTCAAATCACATGGGATATTCTTGAGGGAATGAACATGCCTGGGAAAAGAAATTTTCAGGTTGCAGGTCAGGGCAGACACAGGGAAGGTGAGCAAACAATAAGCCCACCAGAGGAGAGTGACAGCAGACACACAGTGTGTTTCTGGAGCCACTGCAGTGAATGAAAAGGAGGAATTTGCTGCAAGAGAGGAAAAAAAAAAAACACTGAAAGGTCAAGAAAGCAAGTCCTCCTTTCTGTAAGGACCCAACAGAGATTCTTCATAAAGCTTTTATTTATGGTCTCTAAAACAATATACGAGTTATCTATTTTAAGTTTTACTTGCTGTAACCAAACATGACCTTCCAGTTTAAAAGCTCTCTTCCTCACACTAGGAGATCTCACGTCCCCCCTCCTCTTCTGATCAAAATCTACTAATAAAGAAGCCCAAAGGACACAAAGAGAAACAAGGGAAAATGCAACAGAAAACTTGAGATGTAGCTTAATTAGAAATTAGGAAAACACCTCAAGAGATGATGTGTTGCTGCAATTCTAACTCAAAAGAACCGAGGTGAAACTATTTCTTTGATTCCAAAAAGCCCTATTCTCTCAACTCCATCTGCTGGTCATAAGGATAATTGTGAAACCAAGCTGGTGTCTGGGAGATAACTTTACACATCATACTCCTAACCCATATAGAAATACTAGATTTACTGGTATATCCACGAAGAAACCATCCATCATCACCCCTGGAATATCAAGCCCTGCAGACACTTCAGCAAGTCTGATGGAAAAGTCTAACGGGGCTTCCTACCTGACAGTGCATCCTCAAGTCTGAAAACAAGAGGCTCCTGGAGAGGCTGCACACCCTGCTGAGCATGGCTCCCCTCCACACTCCAAAGATTTTGCAGGACCTCACCACAGCTGGGAACTGCTAACCCTGCACCCAGCAATTTAATCCTGTTGCACCACCACAACGTACGACAACATCGGAAGTAACATTTTTCTTTTAGCAACAAGAAACTCAAGATTTCAAGTTGCTCTTTCTGTAAGGAAAACTGGTTGTATACTCTTAACAGTCACACTATGGAAAAGCTGTTTGGCTCCATAGATAGGAAAACAAATCAATCCATCTGCTAGCACTGAAAAGCAACACCTTAATGCTGACCTTTTAATCATACTAATACCATAAGGTTTGTTACTTCTTTCCTAATTAAAGAGATTAAACCAAATGTGCTTCTCAGGGTCTAGGGTAAGGTCATGCTTGGAACAAGAGCTGGAAGATATACTAATGCTTCTGAGAACCACTTCATTTGGGAGACAAGGAGAAAGAATGTTCCTCTTAGGAGAATGGGATCCTGAATTTGGGTTTAAAAAAATTAAAATTCCACTGTTGCAGCAGAGATTTATTCTGACTGCCAACATGCCCAGCAGTGGGAAAACTCCTAGTCAGTGTTTGGGACAGGACTGCCATGCAGAAAGTTGCTTAGAATAATGTGGCTTGAGACATTTTATGCTTTACCTTTGCAGTGTACACTGAAGGCTACAGAAAAAGGCAAAAGAGCACTGCTTTCAGGTCAAAGGGTCTTAAGACAATGGCTGCACCCTTATTTCCTCCTCTCTTTTTCAGATATTCCTAGTGGTAATGAAAGTGTCCAATGTCATGCTGGAATCTGGACTCCTGCCTCAGATATGCCACATAACCAAAGTTTTCATTCACATGAGTTTGCCTTTCACATGGGGCTTTTGGGGACCTTTAAGATAAGGGTAGCAAGGGCAGTAGAGAGGGTTGGTTTAGCAAGATATGTGGTTCCAATCACCTCACCAAAAAAGCTGGAAGTCATCTTAGAAAGATCTACACTATATTTTTCTAGCTGTAGTAGATGGGAGTATGAATGGATCCTCCACGTGTTCATTTTTGTTAAACAGTAGTGTAACACTACACCCCTTCCCACTTCATTCCTGCCTCCTTCAGGAAACAGGATAGAATACACACAAGGCCAAATCACCATCTCTAGGGTCCTAAAACATCACAGGTTGAACCAAATGGCCCAAGGATTGCAGCAAGGAAGTATGGTGTAATACATCAACCCTTGAAACTCCACTCTGGGGGACTGCCACTGTCACAAGCAACTTCTCACAAGTCTGGGTTCTATTTTAGTTGTCCAACATGAGACAAAGAAATCACTGCCACGAGGGTGGAAGCACACATCTGAACAATGTGGATGTCATTTTACCCTTAGGTAATGTCTTAACACATGAAATGAGGATAGTTTTAGCAATCCAGAGCCTACAAACCTCAAGTTCGCAGTCAGCATACTCTCCCAGTCTTACTCCATGCCTCTCATGTTTAAAACTGGGGCAACACATCTTTATCTCAGAGAAGCACTGTGAAAATTAACTAATCTGAAATACATGCCCACAGCAGAAATGATTGCTGCAGAAAAGACTGTTTGGAAAGGACTGGCTGAATGAAATATATTACTATCTCCAACCAACAAGGTCCATAGAGGCCTATGAGGCTCATGGAGCAGCAAAAATAGGACAAAATGTTAACTATATGCTCTTTCAGAAGGCACTGTTCATATTGTATGCTGAATAAAACAATATCCCTATGGCCATGCACGTAATACTACTGAATTATTACACTGCTTTAACTCACTGCTGCCAAGTAAAGGTTAAAATTCAACAATTCTGAAATTTCAAATTCCTGGCTTTGTAGCAAAAATGTTTAGATGGAAGCTCCATTTTTAAAGACAAAAGTTCCACCCCAATTAGGACCACAGTAAAGCTCCAAGCACTGTATGACCTAATAATGGGGCTGAGACCTTTCAGCCCTACAGTGCCAATGGCTGCTGGCTGAAATGGCTATTTCTCATCTCTGTGGCTTGAAGCAGAAAAAAAAAAAAATTATATATATACTGGAGATACAAAGATTTTGACACTCAAGAAACAAAAAAAGATGGTTCTGATTGTCCTCTCTGAAGACAAGTAGTATTTTTTACATTTTAAAGGAACTGCAGTTGAGAGTAGTGGAAAGTGAGCTTCCCTAAATTTCCTCCATCTCTTGGACAAAATGGGAGAAAGGAAACTGAAAGTTTTTTCTTTTACTTCCTCCTTCACCAGAAGAGTTCTGATGACAAATCCCTTTTTCATTCCACCTCAGTGTCTGCCATTACATCACACACTAGTAAATGAGTACATTAAGATTTAGGCTTTCCAAAACCTCACATTTAAACAAGCAGAAAATATGGCTTCAGAATCACTTGGTCACTGAATCAGACTCAGATCAGACTCACAGGTTCTCTGTAGAGTCACGGCAATAATTCGTTTGCTTTTACACCTGATCCAAACACAAAGTACTATAAAAACAGAATGAAAACAGTCATGCAGCAAATAATCTTTTACAAATCTGCATGCAGGCAAGTGGCATTCTGTACATGGTGTTGCTCCTAGTCACCAGCTCCTTGCCATGATCATAAGCAGCAAGTGACAGGTAATATTAAACAAAAATTTCAGGGTAACTAAAGGAAAATTCGTTTCCCTTCCTCTAAAATCAAGAGAAAAGAGAAGTTTATCAGATCCTGTTTTGTCGCATACATAGCCTGGTTAGTGCTTGGCAGGTAGGAAACTCACCAATGGAAGCACAAGCATTGCCTGTACCAAAAAATAGCTGCTTTTCTAGTTAGATTAAAAAATAAGCAATATGCATCTTATGGAAGGGTTTACAAGTTTCTATAGCAACTGCTATAATGTATAAGAATGTAAAATGAAAGAAACTGGAGTTTCCATAGAAATGACACAAGCAGCTTCATTAATACATAGATATATTCAGAATAATAGAAATATTTAATTTCACCTCATAAAGAAAACTCTAGTATACAGAGCCCTACAAACTTAGGCAAGGTATCCTAATAACTATCCTTATTACCTTATGAGCTGCAAGTCAATGCACAATATAAAATGAGAAGCATGTGGTGTGTTTACTATATCAGATTCAAAGGATATGAAAGGTACTTTAGTCTCAGGAATATGATGATGTATCCAACACATTCTAAACAATTTAGGAATATAAACCTACAAAACAGTAGGTTTTCATTTTTGTCTGGTTTGGAACCAAACGTAGCAGACAATGGTTGCAAAGAAAGTTAAAATTACTGCATAAAAACAAATACAGACTTCCCACATGCAGTGCAGAGGGGTCTGAGGAACCATGAGGCACCTCTAATGTTTAAGTGGTCACAAAGTTATTGTCCACTAGTGCTGCAGAACAGAAGCTCTATCACCCAAGAATTCAGAACACACTATGAAGACAAAGATTAAGGGAAAGAGGGAGGCACAACTCACCATGTTTGGCACACTGGTGACAGGAGTGCTCTTGATGTCGGCAGGAAAGGGAGAGAGGCTATTGGCCATGCCTGGCTTATTTGGTAACTGAGGATTCACTCCTGTAGCTCCCATCTGCTGCCCTCCAGTTTGACTGAAAGTCTGCCCAAAGGGACTAGTGTTACCTGCCATTCCCATCTGGAAAAGAATGAATGAAATAATTATCATTCCTTTGATTCCAAAGGGGCGTTTAAAAAAAAAAACCAACAAAACATAAACATATGTCAGATATCCATCTTTGCATTCACAAAGACCAAATTCCAGCTTGAGGTGCTCAATACTGAAGTCTAAATTTCTCAACCTTCATCAGATTTAAATAATTTGATAAAATATTTTCTAAATTTACATGGCTGCATGCATCTATAAAAAAATCACTGTACAAATGCAAATGAAAAATGAGATTATCTTTCCCAATCTGCATTGACAGATGTGTCATAAATGTCTAAAACCCAAAAAACCCCCAAATGGTGCAATACTTTGGGCATTTTGTGCACACAGCCCATCTTGACTTCACTCACAGAAGATGGGAAGGGAGGGGGAATACATAGAGTCATCTAGCAAATGTGTATCTACTTATCTTTTAGTATTTGAGGGAAAAGGTCTGAAAAAAAGAACACCTATCTAAAGCTGACAGCCTTAACACCCCAAAAACTCCATAAGAGTCAAAGCAGAACTATAACTTCCCATGAAAGTGTAAGGAGAACAGTGTCCATACAAGGACACACCTTGTCTGAAGAACAGTCTCCCAAGAGAAGTGGTGAAACCTCCACTACTTGTGCCATTAATATTACACTAGGCAGAAGGTCCTGAAAAGCCACGTTAGCATTTTTGCTTCTTTCAAAGAGAATGCCCAAAACTAGGACTATCCTTCCCCCCCTCCAAATAAAGAGATAATAAAAGTCAACTCTTCATATTTGTACTCTCCCCACCCCACACTGGGAATGCTTCTAGATGACTTTATCACCTGTCAGAATGTTTTAAACATAAACCCAACCACCAAGGGAGTCTTTATTTGAAATATGCAATCCTATTTTCCCCCTTCCTTTGACCTTGACAGTCCTTCCTTACACAACACACCAGTTTTCCATGGTCCAAATCTTTTCACTTTCCTCCCCAGCAGGGATGCAGGACAATGGCAGCTGGCAGAGGGGACCTCACACAGCAGCTTATCAGTTTAACAGCCTCCTCATAGCTCAATGGTTGCTTTTCCACGCTTACAGGAAGCAGACTGCACCACCAATGGATGAAGCACTGGTTAAGTGCAGTAAATTATGTTGGGGCAGAGTCCAATAAACACAGTTTGACTGCCTTGTCCTCCTTGTCAGTGTACTTTGTGCACTTGGGTTTCAGGGAGACAGCCCAGAAGGACCTTTCCCTTCAGAAATACTCCCTTAGCACCCTTTAAAAAAATTATTAGTTATTACAGCATGCATTCTGGCAGCTTCTCTCTAAGGAATTAGTAGTGAAGTATTTAATAAACTTGCACACTCATCCTACTACTCCAGGCAAGATATGAGAAAGTATTACGAGGCATCCACAGCTATTCATTAATACCACAATGGTCTATCACATTAACAGTGAAGAAAATACCCAAATTTGAAAGAGAGGACTCTGACCAACTCAGAAATAGGAATGTGAGCTTTTTGGCTGTTATTGATTTCCCCCACTTGTCTAAACTCTCAATTTCATTTGTCTGCAGAAGGAAAGCCACGTTAGCATTTTCTTTGCAGATTTGGTGAACTTTTCTGGGAAAGCAGAGTGGTGAGCCCAAATTGGGAGGAAGAAAGGCTGCAAGCACAGGAACCTATTTCCAGGGGTGTGCACGGGCCACGGTACCAGCAGAGTTCTTGTAACTCAGAGCTCCAAGGATGGAGCATGTTCAGACAGCAGAGAGGAGACAGGAAAGGCTCAGAGCAAACAAGTTATCCAAGAGAGATGTGCAGCACACAGTTATAAGATTTCAGCAGAATCTTAAAACACAAGATTGACTTTCAGAAAGCAGAAAAGAGAGATTCTTTAGGCAGTGAGATGTTAAGCAAATTTTGCACCTTTCTCAAAAACAAAGAGAGGCATTTTATTATCTGGAAAGATTAACCTATTTTTATTAATATAAAAATGTTTAAAAATAGATTTTAGGGCTTGTAAGTCCTAAAATTTTAGAACTTTGAAGGCCCCTTCCAACTCTATGATTTTTATTTTTTTTTTTTAGGAAAAGTGTTGTGAATATTTTTGTCTCAAGAAACAAATCCCAGAAAATTGTTTCATCATAGAATCATAAGACGTGTTGGGTTGGCAGGGATCTTCCAAGGCCATCTAGTCCAGCTCCCTGCAGTAAGCAGGCACATCCTGCACTAGATCAGGTTGCTCAAAACCTCAGCTCAAAGCCTGGCCTCGATTGTCTCCAGGAATGGGGTCTCTACCACTCTCTGAACAACCTGGGCCATGTTGGTTGAATTCTAAATCATAATAACATCTCAAAAGTACCAAGGAACTGCCATTCTAACAGGAACCACATAGTCTATCACATTTTAATATTTCCTTTTCCACAGAACTTGTTATTAAAAATATCACAACAAAGCAACCTTCCAAGCCTTCCAAACTGAGTGCTTGATACAGTGAGGATTGGTTTTTTTTTTGTAGGTGGTCATTAAATAATACACTTGATTTGAATTTTAAGCTTTGAAATCTAGCTGGAAGCAAAGCAGCTTCTATTCAGACCTTCTATTTTTTAAGCCTACTTCCCTCCCCCCCCATGTGGTATTTCAATGCCTAAAAGATGCACTTCAACAAGTGAAAGGAACCTAAAGCTTAAGAGTTGCTCTAGGCTGCAACCAAAGCAGAGAGCTCAGTAACATTGTAAAACATTAGACACTTCATTTTTGTAAATTCCTGTCCCTGAAACAAAATGCTAAAGACTTTTTATTGTTTCAAGTCCATCTTTTAAAATAAATTAAAAAAAAGCGGACAGTGTTGTACTTATGTGGCAACCTCTGAAATAAATACAAAAATCGTGAAGGACTGTACAAAAGATGAACTTACTAAAGCTTCTGGATGTATGTAGTCTCAGGATTTTTCTTTTTTTTTTTTTAAACTCAGTTTTGCCTCAGATAAGTTAAATTCCTTCACAGGATTGTGACCTCCTGAGACTTAGAGCAGCGCACGACCCAATGCAAGTGATCTGACAGTTTATAACCAAGGCTGGAGCTGACCAGGAGGATTTGGCATCTGCTGCCAAACAGCATTAAGACCAGGAATCTCCAACAAAGCAAACTCCTAGCAACTCCTCATTGCCATGAAGGCAACAAATGGGAGGTGGTAGGAAAGGAAAAAACAGGCAGATCCTCTGCAAAACAGCCACCGAGAGATGCACGAATGTGAACAGGGTGAACCAGCATTTCCTGGTTAATCATCTGAAGGCTGAGATCAGGTGACCTTCTGTAAAACTTTATCTCCCCCCCTGCTAATTAGAATCTCAGAAAACAACTGGCCATTATTATGAGATGATGGAGCACATACACAGTAAAGATCTTACTGCTGCTCACAAATTCTGCAAACCGAGAGCTCCCAAGCAAAGGAGCGAGAAGGCTCCAGCGCTTGTCTCCTGCCTCTGCCCTCGGGGTTTTCCTCCTGTGTGAAATGAGGGGGCAGGAGGAGGGAGGCAGACACTCAGAAGACCTTTGTTTTTCTATTTCTGAAACAGAACTCTGATCCCAAATCAGGCAGTTCAGGGGAAGATTACTCGGTAATTACAAGTCATCAAAGAAGATAAACCAGCAAGAACATTGGAGTTAGCAGCCGGGTAAACAAAGGACTGAGCCTAAAAGTTTGTTAAATTTACTTTCCTGAAAGGAATGTAAGCAGAAAACAAAACAGTGCAAGTCGCTCCTTTTTTTACCAGCAACAAATGTATCATGGGGCTACTCAAGCTCACAGTTCTTCTCAGTGGTATGATAATGTTACCCTCCTTTAATGGAAAAGATACATTTAATTCAACAATTCTTCTATCCCAGAAAGACGAACAGATTTTGTTCCCCTTTTTTTAATCCCTATGGAAACTCTCCAAGATATCAAAATCTATTACTGAGGGTACATGGGAAACAGGGTATTTCATTCTACATTCACAGGCTGGAGAATGCACAAACTTTTGAGCAGAAAAAAAAACCAAACTCAAAACCTTTGCTTGGCTGACTAGGACTATACAAGCTACCTCCATTACAATGCTTTGACAGCTAGTGTGGGAGACACTTCTCTTTCTTCAGCTTTTTGTTGTTTTCAGAGAGAACAGCAATTACATTTCCTCTAGTTCCTGGAGTTTCATAGATATTATTGATCAAGTATGTGCCCACATCTATACACTTTATCTGATGACACAACTACGAATTGGTATGACAGAAATGAGAAGCTCACCGATCTAATTTAAAAGATAGCATTCTGGATCTTCATACCATGCCTTTTCTGCTATTTTCAAATCTTACTCTTCCCTTCTCTACCACTGCTGACACAACACAGTACTTCTTCCTCTAGCCCAGCACCAAAGAACTGCTCCCTCTTTGTGCCCACAGCATCTAGGCCACAAATAAATCCTGTCCTCTCTTCCTGACTTGAAGTTTTTATCAATTGTCCCTTCACCTCTGCCACTGCAGGCAGTTCTCCTCATCACCACCTATTCCTCTGAGGCTCCAAGAAGACACAACCAAAGCAACGTGCTAAAAACCCTATTCACTGTTCCTAGCATGTAATTTCCTACTCATGGTCCCTTTTTTAGCCTCTTCTCCAATGTGCTGTCATAAACCACAGGACTGCACGCAGTTCTGCTCCTTGCTACCCATTTTCCATGGCTTTTCCCTGTCTCCTCAACTGACCTTTCATGCCAGGGTTTCCAAACTTAACAAAGGTTCTGGCAGACAGATTGAGTTCACTATCAGTCTTACTGCAAAAGTGAAACCATCCTCCTTTGCAGATACCAACCATGGAGCAGCATTTACCTCTGACAATACTGGTTTTGTATCCTGCCCCAACACTGCCTACAGAAAGTTCCTGCTATTTTATTTTATTTTTCAAATTCGTCAGTCCAGAGAGACTAATCCTGGAAAAAAACCTCTTATCTCTAAGTTAGATGTTGATTTTCTTTAAGGTTTGAAGCACTGACTCTTCTGTAAAAAAATGGAAGTTGTTCTGGCCAGTATTTAAAACCAAAACAAACCAACACTCCCAGACATGGACTAGCCTGACAGCAGAAAAATAAAGGCTGATGTGAGAATCAAAGAACTCAAAGCAGTATGGGTTCAGTGGAAAATAAGCCTGGCTGAAGTAATCTCATTATGATCCAATCCTGTAAACTAAAAATAGTTAACGTTAATATTCAATGTGGTACCTACTAGATTTTTAACTAGGAAACAGCCCTAGAAGGAAGGGAAGCAAGTGAGACAAGCTTGGCTGGGCTTGGAAAGAGGTAAAATTCCAAAATGCTTGAACAACAAATCTGAGCTCTCAGTATGACAGGAAGGATGAAAAGGCATCTGGGGAAGTGTAAAGCAACACCTTTATGCATTTGGCTTGATGTAAATACTATTGTAATGATGATTATTCTTTTCCATTAGTTCTTTGTAGACAACATGTACAAATGACAGGATTCAGAGAGGCCTCAGTAACTATTTAAAGGACTAAAAGGCATGGCTACAACAATCTAATTGCAATCTAACTGCCTAATTTATTTAGCTTACTATTTAAGCTTATTAATTTGACTATCTTATTAAAGCAAGGATTGAAGTAACCCTTAAGTACTGCTTTTGGGAACAGAAAGGTGGTAACACTAATATTTTCTGTTTAGCAAAGACCTTCTGACAG
Source organism: Turnix velox (assembly GCA_013400935.1). Lineage (NCBI taxonomy): Eukaryota > Metazoa > Chordata > Aves > Charadriiformes > Turnicidae > Turnix > Turnix velox. The sequence goes on along the minus strand of VZTY01029956.1, from coordinate 161,557 downwards.
GTAAGACCTGAAGCTCTGTGGCTATGAAGCAAAAATTAGAAAAAAATTAAAGAAAAAAATACCACTGAAATGCTGGAGATTGTATTTGTGTTTTATCTAAATAAGGTGTGCCTCTAATCACCAAGAGGAATAAATCTGCAAAAGCTGTGAGGTCTATAAAGGTAGCAGACCTGACTTTGCATCACTATCATTTTTATGTGCTTCATTATTTATAAAATGGGACCTAATAATAGAACGTGAATTAGAAGTTCACTTCTGCTGGTTTAGTGATAGCACAGAAGAATGAGAAGAAAAAGTTATCTTCAGAAACAAAAAGTATCTAAGATCCCGAGCAAACTGCCAAGTCCTTTAACCAAACCCAGAATCAACTACTGAAGTCCAGGAAACCAGAACAGAAGCCAAAACCTGCATCCAACTGCTGTATTCCCTGTGCACAAAAACAGCATTAGACTGGCTAAGAGTGCCTTCAGATGATTGATTGATGTCTTAAGGACACACCAGAGCCAGGGTGGGCTGCAAGGCACAACTTCATTCATTCACTCAATTCAGCAGTGATTAAGTCGTCTCTTCAGGCCGACTCTGATTGCAGGATGACAAAGCCTGCCATGTTGATGTCATTAGGCAGATATCCCAGTCAAACAGGGTGTAAGGCGCGGTGCTGTGCCAATCAGTGTCTCATCGCCTTTCTCTTCCTCAAATCTATTTTCTTTCATGACTTTGGGAATCACTGATCAGTCTGATCCCTTTCTGTTAAAGCTCTTCACCAATAATTAAGTCCATAAGATTGCCGAGTGAAGAGACAGAGGGGTAAATTACAACAGTCAGATTAACATCTACACGAAGAAAAGGCACAAAGCCCACTGCCATTCGAGTACCCAGGGCTCAGAACGAGCCACCGTGATCGCCAACCTCCCCCTGTCAGCACCTCCGAAAGATTATCTGAGGACACGGGAGGGAGTTGAAAGCACGACAGGAAACAGTTTAGAAGACCCTTGGGGAGGGGTGTGGTGAAGAACTCCAGGCTTCCGAGAGGCAGTGTGACGATACATCGCTCATCTGCTGGTTACACCATGCTTGGATTTGTTCTGGCAACAGAAAAATAGGAAGGGCAAAGCCCTTCCCTCCCCTTTCCCCGCAATATGTTGCCATACCTCTGAATCTGACAGAACAGTTACAGGAGGAAGACACAAAGATGGTCTTTTAGTGAGCCATCACTATCCTTATATTATTCTGGACTTGGTCTATCGAATAGCTAAGATACAATTTAAGTCGTAGATTAGCAATTGAAATAATTTTAGAGAACAGAACATGTCTATCATAATTAAGGAGAGAGTGTAAAGTAATCCTAGATATGATCTGTTCTGATAAAAGGCCAGATGATCTTCACAAAAGTGGTACCGAGGAGATGCATACATGAGGGCTTGCCTGCTCAGCACCATAAAATGCATGAGTAAGGTGTAGCTGCCACTTGCTACTCCTTTCTGCTAAATCCCTTCTGTTTGGAAGAAAGGACATTCCCCTGCCTCCTTCTGTTGTATCACTGAAACAATCCAGTGTGAAATAACATGCTGGGAAGACAGAAACTAGTTCCTCCTTCCAAAAATCAGTTTTCTGAATGCCCAAGCAGTAACTTTTGGGTTGTATCATACCAGACAGAATAACTACGCATAAATAATCCAACTCTTCTAGAGCCTCTGCTACTCATCATCTCACTCACAGGCTTCATCCAAAATCCCCTATTACATCACTACATGATGCAAACACCTTTGTGACTCTAGGGTTTTTTGCCCCCTATCTAAAAAGAGCAAGATGGCATGAAAAAGAAAATTCTTTAACTTCCACTATGACACGTGGATCCAAAAGGCATCCTTTGGGTTTGAAACCCAAAGGTGATTTGTAATTTACAAATGGTTCACTGCTCCTGCCTTCAAGCTATCGCTGTCACAAGAGATGACAGGACAGGGATGGTTCAAAACTTCTTCTGTACTTCTGCCACCAAGCCATGCAATTTTGACTTTCCTCTTCTATGGGCCTCACCAAAGGCAGTCACTCAATACCCCATTATCAGCCTAACCCTTCAACTCCCCTGACAAATTATTGCACCTACTTCCAATCTGGGCTTCCAACATGCAACTTGGTTAAAAACCTCAGTACTTCTCTCTTCTCACCCACTGAAATGCTTTTTCTATGAAAAAGTGCATCACCTTACTTGGCCTGAACATTTCTAACTCTCTTCCTTTTTCTTAACCTTTGCTCAAGACAAGGAAAGCAAGCAGTCAGGTGTTTCATGCTCAGAAGTGATCAATTAAGGTAGACAAAGTACTGTGAATGGAGACCTGCACTAAATAATGGAGAAACATCAGAAATTCCAACCAATAAACAATTCAGTTGCTATTAATACTTTTAATAAGCAACAGACAAAACTGTTTTCAAAAGGCCGATTTCTGTTCTCCTGCATGGAAACTCAACAGGAGTAGTGGCCTGTGCTTTGCCATCTACACCACTCCACCACCAGTCCCCAGAGAAGTTCCAGAGCTACTGTGATCTGGCATCAACCACCTGGAGTTAATCCCTCCTCAGTTCCTGGGAGCTATTGTCACCACTTGGATCTCTCGTACACAAGAGCAGCTCTCCAGCCAGGCATGCACAGAGGACTTTGCACTTTGGACTCTTATCTCCCTCTGGTATGAAACACAAATCTCTAACATGAAGCAAGGTCCACCTAACTGATTAAAGCTCTGAGAGAAGCATGAAAGATAGGGCCATCAGAAATTCTTGTTCATTTGCAAAGTGGGGAAGACAGGCTTTCTTTACTACATTGGCATCATCTTGTATCTGTTTACTGACAAAAAAAAAAAGTAAGTCTCTGCTAATTACTATTTCATCCTATAGTAACATGTTCCAAAAGAAAGTCACCATGGTGCTTGGTATGTACATGCCAGAGGGCCAGATGGAGAAGCAAGGAAAAGATTAATCATTTCATGGCAGAAAGCCAGCGGCATTACCAAAAAAATTAAGCAAATTCAGTTTCAGTGCAAGAATGGTGGCAATCCTGTCATCTCAGCTGAGCCGAGAGCTCCTCACCTCAACCAATCTGAAAATCAGGCAATTTGATAACAATGCTAACTGAAAATACTTTTAAGGTCTGTGCATAGCAGGAGCACCTTTGAAAATTAACATTAGATGAATCAGTTCTTGAGAATTAAGTAATGATCTGTCTAGCAGCACTCAGAGAAACCTATCTTGTGCTCCACTCTCTCACCTCTTAAAAAGTCCCTGCTCTAACAAAAGCCCACCACAACAGGGGTTCATTCATTTAGAGTGCCCTGAACCTCAGCAGTAATGAACCCAAAGAAAAGTATTTTGAGGTCCAGGAATAATTGTAATTTACACCATTTTTATTACAGGATGAAAGACTGTATAAAGCTAAAATAAAATTTTAAAAAACCCATTAAGAAGACGGGTGTTCTACTGCCAATTGTAGTAAGATCTGAAACTCTCTTCCAAGCACTTCACAGAGGTCAAAGAAACTGAAGTATTCCAAGGCAACAACATCCCTTAAAAAAATGTACAAATGTTCCTGCATAATTACTGAACTACAGAAGGCAGATTTTAGTGAGAAAATGCTGTTCACAAATGCCTAAAACATAAAAGAGCAGGAACTATTTAAATACATTTAACTAAAAATTAACCTTTTCCAGGGAAAAAAAACAACTCTGATGCAGGCACAGTACCTATGCCTAAAGAAAGAAGTGTCTCTGAAATTCTGCACGAGCCTGAGTAATGATAGAATGAAGTACAGCATGGGAAGAATGGAAGTAATTCCTGCACTAAGCATCATTGCTGTACTCAAATCAAAACTAAAGATCGGAAGGCTTAAACTCATAGTAAGTGTAACCTCTGCAAATAAAACCTTCAAAGCTCTAACGGATAATTAGCCACAATTGATCAACGTATTCCAATTGCTTCAAGAGGTTTTATGAGTTCTAAGGAGAACAAGTGGCTTTCTTAGATAAATGAGAGCTATTTCTACAAATGTTGTGTATAGAAAGTTAAGCTGAAATGCAACTAACTGAAGATGTTTAAAAGGTTCATTTCATTGAAAATATCTGGTCTGGACACAAATAATTCAAGAATACTTGCCCTCCCCCAGCTGCTGTAATTTAGGGCCATTAAGCTGAATGCAGGTTTCTCATCTGACAGCAAATCTCAAAACTAAGTCTTCACTTCCTCCTTTATTTTCTCCATCCAGATGTTAACCTTTTGAGATAGACCCAAAGGGCTACAAAAGAATCAAGAGAAGTGTCTGCTAGAATTTCAGCAGTCCTGAACTTCCTATAGTTGGCCAGAGACAGGCAAGTAAAAAGCAGAGCACGTCATGCTCCAAAAATTCAGCATTATCAGAATAAATGGCTTGGTAAGAAAAACAGTAGCAGTCATTTAAGAAATTCACCATTTTTTTTCCCAGAAGGTGGCTGAAGATACATTTTCTGGCAGTCTGTGTGATACCATATTCTACAGGAGTGGAGGAAAAGGCAATAGTAACCCCACAGAGTTAATGGCAACAGGAAAGGTGTCTGAAAAAATATAATGAGAAAAGGTACTCTGTTTCCTTTCTTTACAGGATGTACTTTCCTTGGCAGACAGGAATCCTAAAGGAAAAGCGGAGACACTGAAGGGAGAGCTTGTGTTTCTAAAAGAACTTATTATTCTATTTCAGTCCAGAACTAAGGGGGGATCAAATAGACATGAAACAAATTTACACTAGAGGTTATATTAAGAAAAAAATAAATAAAATCAATGCAGCTTGCTGAAAACATTCACTTAGCAAAAAAAACCCCATAGCTTGCCATTAACAGTTACTAAGGAGGAACAGAACTATAAATAATTCACACTGCTGAAATAATTTAAAAATACCTTTAAGAGCCAAATATGTTTATTTTGAAACACCATACTGACTTGAAGAGCTACCTTGAAATCCCCAGCCTTTTTGTAGAAACATGCTCTACTTGGAGATTCAACAATTCTCATGAAGCTATCAAGAGACTTCTCAATAGGTTTTTAAACCAGGTATGACGATCATCTCTAAACACAAGCTGAAAATTTAAAGACTGTGAAAACTTGAAGACTGTGCACACACAATTCCCACTGAAAGCAGCCAGCATGCAGTAGATAGTCAGAAATGGTATTTAAACCCAAGGAGCCCAGTATCAGATTGAGGAAACAAACACGGCTCATTCCAAGATGAAATCCCAACTTCAACTCATGGTGTTCCAATGCTTTTCTGCTTCCAGGGTACAAAGATCTTCCCATAGTAAAGGCAGTTATTTAATTTAGTCAAATTGCCAAGTGTTTCAAAGGGCACTTGTTTTCTGTTTGTTTGTTTTTAAAAATCTGCTGTAAGAAATAAGCAAGAATGCCCTACAACTAGGACAACATCGTGCTGCAGTCCCGCTGAACACACCAAACCTTCCCTCCCCAAAACAGCAGCGTCTCTCTGAGGCTCTTAATTAACCTATTTACTACTCTCTTCTAAAAGCTTGTTCCACAGACATTTTGGCAAGGATGTTCCCATATTTAATGTGCTCTATTTTCATTATGATTCACTCTAAATCAAAGGCACTACTGAACCCCTTTTATGACACAGTATGATTCTTATTTGCCAAACTTAAAGCAGATTAGTAAGTACACATACCAAAGAGTACAACTATCACTCTGGGACTCCTGCATCTTTAGAACATTTCCAGTGCTAACACTTCCAGACACTACTTGTAAGTAGTTCTTGTAGAATCAGGAGCTCAAAAATAAAGTCCTTCTTCATCTAAATCTTATTCCTGCAAGGTATTTCTGGTTTTTAGAATCCAAGCCCTTGCTGGGATTACAGCTAAACAGTCGAAACACAAACATTAAACTTAATGTACTCCATCTTTGCCCATTAAGGGTAATTTCTGGAGTAAATATTCTTCATTGTAGTAGTTGCAAGGAGGAAGGTGGGAAGAAACAAGCATGTGCAATTCATGGTCAATGGAGAAAGGTGCAAAAAACTGTCTACTGATGTCATCCACACCAGTGGATGTAAGCTTCCAAATAAAAACCAATGAGTATTTCCTCCAAACACCCACCAGACAAAAGGAAATGGCTCCTCTATTTTGCCATTACTTATACACATAGTATACACACTAATAGCTGCACATAGTAAAGTAGCAAATGTGTCATTAGGAATTTGTGATTTTTTTAAGATGAGGGGTAAAGTGCGTAATGAAACAACTTCCCTACATCAAAAGTTGGCCTTGAAATAAAGGTGAAATAAAGCCTGCTCGCTACAAAGTGGATTTGGGCATGCTCAGTATAGGTTCTTGTATTGAAATGTCAAGCCCCTAGTGGAGTGAGGGGATAGCAAAGTGCAACTTCCAAGTATTATGTTGCATTTGGTCTGAAGGTAGAACCTGTCCCATCTGTACTTTTCACTCGTGGAAACCACAGACAAAAGAATCACCTTCCCTCACTGCTTCTCCAGGTCCATTTCTTAGACTGGCACACATATCACATCATGCAGAATATTGCAAGTTTTCAGCATTGCCTTCTTTTCCTAAGGAAAGAGGCCATCAGCATTTTGTTTTCAAACCGTAATAGCAGGTATTTAGACACATTTCTGCATGTACCTCCAATTAGAGGATTCCAAATATAATCACAGCTCACCATCAAGGACAAATACTAAGTTTACCTTTTAAGTAAGGAGAAGTTTTGAGACTTGCTGAAAGCTTTTGTAATCAGAAATGCTCCCATGCAATAGTATCTACCTGCATCATCAGGCTCTTACTAGGAAAACTACTATGACAAAGGCATTTCCTTTGGACTGAAGAAACCAGTCATTTCGTAACTTCTACACAACGTTTCAGTTGGCAGCTATTCCTTTGCCTCAATATCTGTGTCATTTTTTTACATATGTATTAAAAAAAAAATCAAACTCCAAACAGCAGCAGAAAGCCTTAAAATTGGGAAAAAATCAGTCAGTCACATCCACTACTAAGTACTTGGAAGTTTAATCTGTCATTTCAGTAACCCTTCTGAAACAACATGGGAAATAATGCTTTTAATCTGCGTCTTCCAAAAAAACCCAGTGGACCTATTAGGTTCACTTCCAAATCCTTCCTTGAGATAGACTACAAAGAAATAAACCCCATTCCAACAATAAAAACTAAAGAACCACAAGATGATAACCAGTATGATTTAATGAAAAATCCTTAATGTTTGTGCTGTGTTACCAGAAAAGACAATGGCAGCATTTTACTCTGGCAAGACAGCATGGACTTTTCTGTCAACTGGATGATAAGCCAAAGCAAGTTAACAGAGATGGACTTTGTAAGTGGGAGCAGAAGGAGGGGAAGCCCCGTAAAGGCTGACTGTTCCGCTCCGCATGGCACCGGAGCCAAACTCTACGGAAACACCTGCTGAAGCAGAAGACGGGAGTCAAGTGACTATCACTTCCAAGATCTTCAATGACATTGCACAACTACAAATGAGATTTAACTCACATAGCAGAAATAGGAAACAACTCCATTTCAGGGGCCAAGAGTTATAGTTAGGGTAAGCAAGATTTTTAAGTTACCAAATCTCTCCAGTGCAGCAGAGTAAACTCCTCTGTAAAGCACTCCATTGCATGGTCATATTTCAAAACCAAACTGCCTCACAGACAGCATGATTTTACTACAAGCCAGTGAGTTTTTCTGTTACTTTTTTCCATGTATTTGCATCCTTCTTCTACTTGTATTATTATAAAGGCACATATGTCCCTTCTCTGTAAAAATGCTGGTTGGGTGATAGTTATTCAACAGACAACCAAGCAACTAGTCTGTAACACTATTAAGAGTCTCCTGGAACTGGGAAGCAGCACACTATTTGGATCACGATTTGGTCTGGCTACTTGTGATTGCCAGAGGCATGGTCTGCTAGGAGACAGTCAGCTTGGCAGCCTCCTGCAGACAACTCAGGGGATGAGAAGCAAATGAACTGCGAGTCACATTAAAACAATTCAGGCAGATTCAGACAGATTGAGAGTCACAGAGAAACAAACAGCACCAGCAGTTTGCTAAAACACACAGGACAGCAGAGGAATGAGAACATCTTCAGCTGACTTAATTCACAACAAGCAAGCATATAAAAATCTGGTACTTAGCAACACAAACTGGGTAATCCGTTTAAATAAACAGGGTTTTTTTTTCCTTAGTGCAGATTCCTCAAAATGCTGAGACTACAGGAACGGGTGAAGTCTTGGGTCAGAATTCCTACTTTTCAAGGTACTTTATTCTCTTATTAAATTTACTCCAGATTAATATCCAACACCAAAACACCACTCAGTGAACAACTACAAGGAGCAAAACTATGAATGTCCTCCAGAGACAACAAATAACAGCATTATTTTATAGCTCAACACAGAGGTAATAATATAATAATACAAATATTTTCCTTTAGAGTTTTCAAAATATGTACAATGAGCTTACTTAAAATCTACAACCTGGAAAAGGCATTTTAGCAAAAAAAAACCCCAAAACAATAATTGCATAAATACATACAAGTAGGAAAATAAACAACTATTTCCTCTTGATTTCTTTACAGACAAAGATCTGACCATGCAATTATATCCTTTCACTGGGCACTCAGAGCTAAACAACACATTTGATTAAACTGCACCTTCCACAAAGAAAATTAACCTTGAGGTGAGTTTACTAGTGCCATAAACACTTTGAAGGGAAACCCCTGCATCAGCCACATACAGCTCCAGGATTTCTCTCTTAAGTTTCTGCTGCTGGGTACCAGCACATCTTTGAGTGATACAGCTCTGAAGTCACTGACTCCTTTTACAGAACTATGTACAGAGACATTGCACCTTCAAAACACACAAAAACCAAACATTCAATTCCTACCCACCTCAATGGGACATTGCTACACCTTAAGGGAAAGAGCAGAAGTAATAACAGGGTGAATTACTGTGATACTCTGAAGAGATTGCTGAAGAGAGAACTGAATACATATGAACTTCACAAAACTTTCTTCTGATTTTCCTCAAGTTTTGGTAGTAGTATTAAAAGCAGGGAATGCATTTCAGTAAGCAACCATGTAACTTCTAATCTACAGAAACATGACCTAATGCTCATGTGGCTGCCAGACATAGTGAACTATATGAAGGCTCCATCTCCTTCACTTGAAAAAGATGAACTCGTCCAGCAAGCAAGAAGTATTAGACACAGAACAGGCTTGGAACCAAGTGCTCATTTCTATGGAAGCGACAGCCCATCTGCTACACTCTGCTACTGCAGAGTGTTTGACAACCAACAATCTCAAAAAACAAGTCTAATTTACAAAGATTTGCTAGACAGTTTGAATGCGTTTTCTGGACTTAATGGACTTTACAAAAAGAAAACATGATGCAAACAAAAGGCCAATTCTGCTACTACTGGAAATTACAGTGACAAGATGATCTGTTCCTCTACCCTGCCAACTGGTAACTATTCAAAGAACCACTCTCTGCTCTTTAAAGCCTGTTTCTTAAAGAACTACAACTCAAATGAAAATTATCTTTGTAGTTGTCATCTAAGAGAACAGAGCCACAATGCCACAGTTAGAAGCAGAATTGTTGCAGGAAAGGAGCCTGGCAGGGGTCTGAGCAGATACATGTACAGCAGCACAAAAGAGACACTTTCCTTAGAGGTTTCCAGAGGATCTCAGACAAGGCAAAACCACTTAGTAGGAGCTCAAATCAGCATATGTAAATTGCAAAGCCTTAGCCAATAAAGAATTCAAATCCTTGGTACAGTAAGTTCTTATACCCAAAAATCTTCTTGGGGACTACTCTAGTCCACATTTCCAAAAACATTCTGTGCTCTCAAGAACATGCTGCAAGCTTTCAAGAAAACACAACTATGACTTTAATAGATGTTCTTTAACTTGCTGCTTCTGGATTATCATATGAAATCCACTCTATAGAGTGAAGATGTATTTGGCTTTAATATTTCATTACCAATGAAAAAAACAATCTTGATGTCAGCACCTTACTGCCACTCCAGACATTAAGAACTGTCTATTTTTCCTTTCTTCTCAATTGGTTAGGGGTAAGATCTATCTGCCACCTTTCCTTAATGCAAGCACTTGGCCATGAGTTTGAGTAGCAACGATCTTTCCTGGAATACTTTTTAATTCTTTCAAGCACTGTCCTAAAGGTAAATCCAGCTCAAAATTATTAATATTGGCTTATGATGCTCCAGATGAAATGTATTCCAGTAATTTCCAAATCCAGATGAAGGGATAAGATTCTGTATTTAACTTCTTTTTTTCTTACTAGTAAGAATGCTTATAACATACCACAAGAAAAAGCAATGGACTTTCCCTAATCAGTCTTTTACTAAAAAAAGGATTAGCACAAATGATCAAGGAAGAAAGGTTTTGCCCACCAAAACTAGTGGCAAACCATAAAGGGTTAAGTGCTTCACAGTGCAGAGGCACATAGTAAATTGAGAAAAATGGGCTTCTGAGACACACTTGAACAAGGTAATACATATCATGTACTTTAAACATAATGAGAAAATCTTGCTTTAAAAAGTTCTTTTACATTTTTTTCTGCATTTCCATCTCACACTTCCTTCTTTCCCTGAGGACAGAGTGCTACAGTCACTGCCTGGAGACTTTGCTTCCAGCCTTTATGCACTCCAAATCTGATGGCAGCTACATTTTAAGCTATTCAGTCAAGTTGGGAACATTCATTATTAGGTTGATCAGCTGCCTCACCACTTTTATTGCTACTCTTACAATATTTTAAGCTATATACATTAATACATCAGGGAGCAGGAGGAGAAATACCAAAATGACCCATATCCTCCTTTAGCAGCAACTGCAGTATCGAAAGAACAGAAACTCACCAAAATGGTTTTTGACTTTCCTTAAAAGCTTTCATCACAACTGCAGTATCAACAAGAGAAAAAGATAACACACAACTACAGTTGATAATCCTATTAGAACACTAAACTCTGTGTGGGAACAGACTGGAAAATTATACCAATCCTTAAATGCCTATTAAAAATTATGGCAAAAAAGTTCAAAAAAAAAGTTTCAAAAAAAAAAAAAAACACAACATCCAACAAAAATCCAAACCAGCACTCAATAGTCTTGTTCAACATGAGACAAAGCCCTGAAAATATCCTATTTTCTCAAGTTGGCCAAGTTTTAAAAACTGCCTTCTTTTGAGTTCTAGCACCTTCACAGAGACACCATTTTATTCTCTGTGGTTGGTCACTAAATGGCCCTAGCTTTTCAGTTTCTACAAACGCCTTTGTGTCTAATGATGACTAAAGTAGTAATTTTGCTCTGATTTTTGGGAAACATGTCACCAGTGCCAAGCACAGCCCTATGCACAAGGACTTGTTAATGATGTGTGTAACAGGAACACTTCTACTGCTTTTCCGCAACATATTCTTTGTCCAAATTAACTCTTGAACATAACCTGACAAAGTCCAGGTCACTTTTCTGTGCTGGCAAATTGCATTTGCAGTTAGCATCAGTATAAGACCAAAATCCTTGTAAAAAGGAGTATGTTCAGAGTGGTGGCTATTCCTTACCAGGGGTGGGCTTGTTCAGGATAAACCAAGACAGAACCTGTCTCATAAGGTTCATGACTGTCCATCAGATGAAGACCTTGGGCAAGTCTCTCTGCTTTGGGACCATCCTACTTGAGTCAGTCCACAGAGAAAACCAGTAGTTTCATCACAAACTGCAGTGGCTAGGAAACGTTTACTTCTAAGAACTTAAGTAGACTTAAGTTTATAGAAATAAGTCAGATAATTAGAATTTGTCACTATTTTATTCCCACAAATTTCAAAGGAAAGCAAATGAAAGATAAATTGATTTTCTTTCTATATAGACCAATTTGCTCCACACAACAAATTAAGTCCGTTTGGAGCTGAAAGCTGTACCTGCTCGTGTGCTGTGATAGTCACTAAGACCATAAGCATCTCTGCCTTAAGCAAAGGAATCCCCTTCACTGCACAGAGAAGGCTTTTTTGTGATTTTTAAATTTAAGAAAATGAAAAATAACTATACAGTACCCCACAATGATGTCAATATTTCTTCAGAAAATGTGACAAATTTACATCAATTTTTTCCATGATTCCTAACACATCAATTAACTAATGTTTACATGTTAATGCATTATTATAATAACGACCAGTGATGTATGAATAGATCAGACAAAAAACTTTTTTCATTTCAGAACATGGTGGGTTTATCATTAAAATTTCAGAATGGAATTGCATCAAAGCAGTGCAGGCAAGAGATAAGGCACAGTGCTAGCCAAGTGAAAGACAGTAGGAACAGCAAGCACAATCCTTCTCCAAGCTCACAACTGGAAAATTAAGAGCTAAAAAGCAGTGACTCTATTAAGCAGGATCTGGTGCAGTGCCCCAGTGGTCAATACTTCCAAGGTATAAATATTCCCCATCCCAATCTGCAATGGGAACTGAATTAAGACTTCTTGCCCCAACACTGCTCTTCCTTGTCACAGAGTTTACATTTGCTAGGCCATCTAGGTGAAGTTTGATTATTTCAGATCAGTTCTTCTGTATTTGAAAAATATTCACTTCACAGCTGTTAACAGTGACCCCTGACAAGAGGACCAGCTGCTACACCTCTCCCTTCATCCTACAAACATCTAACATTCTCCAGCCTGATTCAGAGATACTTCTATCTGTCAAGTAAAGTGAGCTCCTGCACAGAGACGATAACCTGCCTTCTTTTTGCAGAATTATACTGCTCTTTTCTAATTCATCCTGTTAAAGACATTGGCCAACTTTTGACTTTTTCAGCAAGTCCTCTCATGTCTGATTACAAGAGAAATACTATTTCAATTACCCTTTTTTCATGTTACAACTGGTGACTGAACCAGGTAACTATAGACTCAAAAAATTCATTCTTTAGTTTTGTTTCAGAAAATAACCTACTGTGTTTTCTAAACACCTGTATGGGGGAAAAACAAGTATAACAAATATAATATATCAAATTATATGTACATACTTTATTCATTGCTCCTGTCTGTGCTGTGTTCAGTCCGGTGTGACCAGCCATCTGTGGAGATACTTGGGTTAAAGTCTCTGCCAGCACACTGCCTGCATTCCCCTGCATGGCAGGGGCAGAATATTGCATTCCTGCTCCCCTTCCTCTTCCAGCTGCCCCAAGAGATCCATTCATTACCTGCCCTTGTCCTTGCTGAGGCTGATTCATTAAATTGTGACCAGAATTACTGTTGAGAAGGCTCTGGTGTGTCTGACTGAAATTAGTATTCATACATATCCCAGGTCCAGTCTGTGATGTTGCAGGGCTGCTCGTCACCATGCCCACTTGTTTTTGTGCTTGAGAGTTCAGAGTTTGTGATGCAGGTGTGGTAGGTCCAGAGGTGCTGGCTGCTTGCTTTGCCAGGCCTGAAGCAGAAGAGTCTCCCTGGTTCAGGGGGCTCTTACCCATAGCACCCAGATTACCGATGTTAGCACTGTTGGGCTGCCCTTGAACTTGACCACCAACTCCCTGCTGGACAGGGCTGTTTGAGTTCACATTTCCAATTCCTGGATTTAAGGAAGAGCCACTGCCTCCCCTCAGAAGTTCAGAAAGTTGTTTGTGTTTGGAAGCTGCATCTGGAACAAGGTTTCCACCACTGTTTAAAAGGCCCAACTCGCCATTGGGGATCAGCTCATCAGGAAGATCATTTTCCAAGTCAAACAAAGATCCAAAATCTAGAAGTTAAAACAGAAATACAGGTGAGAAAAGTATACAAACAAGTAACTAAAATATTCATCCACATTATTTTGTACTAGTCTAATCAATGACATGATTAAGGTACATCTTTACACAAGACTCAAAAGCGTCAGCAATCAAGTGAGGGTCCCTGCAGCATGAACTCCAGAGCCTTTCTGAACACACAGCCACTGCTCTACATACGGTCACAAATGTCCGACAAAATGTTGTACTGGTCTTCAGAAACTACGTTTGCATGAACACAGTGATCCTACTCCTGAATTTCCCTTGTTTTGGTTGAAAGGAAGACTATCACAGTATTTTTCTTTCCTATTGGTTTTCTCTTCCAAAAGAGTGGTGACATCACATTCTCTGACCTCCTACGTAACCCCAAATCACTGCATTTCACCCACCAATCCTACCTCTACCCTGTAATTTACTTCTGTGTGCAGCCAAAGAACATCTTTCAGACAGGCTTTGAAACATGAGCAAAAGACAACTTCTTCATTAGCTTGATCCCGATCTCACAAATAAACACATCCACATCCAACATCAGGTTCTAGTCATTGATTTGTATGACCATTCACTGCCTCAGCAGATCCCAAAAGTCAATCAGCATTTTCGCTTTGTAATGTCTCTAAAATCAAGTCACATTTCGATCCCTGAACAGCTCAAACAATTCAAACGGTTCTTTAAGTGCCCAGCCTGCATTTATCATGCACAATATTGACAAAGGTAATCCACACACTCTCCAGATGAGAAAAATAAATCAATCAGATCTTCATTAAGCCACTTGAAGGAACTGCTCTGCCTGGCTGGAATGGTGGGCTTTTTTAGTTTTGTTTGTTTAAAAATCAGCAGCTTGGGTTCACTGATATATTTCACATCAAAAGCCGTATTTATGTAACAATGTTATTTTGGCCTGTAATTAGATACTTGTGTAAATTTGTATAGATACTTCCACGTGGAGATAAAAGTTGTGAATTTGAAGAGGTAAGAACAAGTGCATATAGTTTTAATAAGTATGTAAGCAGACTGGCCTCAATTCATCACAGCAGCCTGAATTCAAACACACAACACACATCAGAAAACATTTCCAGTCCAAAGATGAGATCTAAATCAAGTACTGTAACATTACAGAAATCTGTGAAAATTTTATCTTGCTCCCCCTCAAAGCCAGCCCTGAAAAACCTCAGTCCCTCACAGTGAGGAATAGGCAATCCACATTTTTTCCAGGTTAAAGCAAACAGAACTTCTTTTCAAAAGAAGGACATTCCAAAAGCTTCATTATTTTATAGCTTAATTCATTCTTCAACCACAAAAAGTTGGTGTCAAGACTCAGGTTGAAAAATTCCTTAAGATCATTTAGCAAGTGACAGCCTGGTCAACATTAAATACATTGAAAAAAAGGAACACCAAATTCCAGACAGCATGTAACCCGTATCACAAAGCCAGGGCACATTCCCGACACACCTCAGCACAGCTAAATACAATACAATTCATCAACATTTGAATTTTCTATTTGACCTAACTGGAGAAAAATGAAAGTGACTCAGTCCCTGCTGCACAGCCCCACTGACAAAGACCCACTGACAAAGACAGTGGTGGTGACTGCAGCTTAAGCACAACCAGAGTCTTCTGCCCATGTGCCACCACAAGGGATCCATGGCTGAGGGTCTTGTCACTCAGGTTCTGCCCGGAAGTTCAAGGTTTACAACATTTGTAGATCCCACCAGTAGTGTTTTTTGAAGCTTCTGCACTTAGGTATTTGTGCAGGGACATGTGGGGCCAGGGCAGAGAGGTTACAAAATGTGGAGGTGTGAGACACTGCTGTGGCTAAAAAAGAAAAAGAGCATTTTCTTTCAATTGTACTTCAAAATGGGATATTGGGAGTTTAAGTGCTCAAATGTTTTTGTTTGGCTGGCTGCACTCTGAACAGCCTTGCCAGAGCCCAAGACTGGAAATGTTTCTGCATTTGGGCACTGGAAAGCACTGGGGAACACTGGCTCTTAAAAACCTAGAATAATTTATCACTCCTAAACTCCTGTGAGAAGGCAGTATGGCAAGGTTAGGCATGAAAAGTTTACAGCCCTGCCAGCAGGGAAATAAAAAGCAGGTAAACAGCTTAGCACAGTGGTTGTGTAAAAATTCTCTGAGAGTTTGAATGTTCAGGCAATGATTAATCTTTCTGCTTTCGTATTTTAATCAGAGTTGCATACGTTAAAAACATCGACACAAGTCACGCTTTACAACAGCTATGAAATGTAACAGAAAACAAAAGTCTACTTGAGCAGCAAATCCATAAAAATACTGGTTTGGTGACTGTAAAAATGAATACATAAAAAAATCTACCATAATAAGAAAGTGGTGCATTTCTACTGGTAGTAAAATGAAAAGTAACCTCAGTCCCCTCACAAGAAGACAGCAAAAGCACTGAGAATGGGATCAGTTATTTCTCAAAGTCAATGGCAGCTACCAAGAACCTAGAAAACCAAAGCAAGCACAAAAATCAAGAGATGCCTTTGCCATTATGTAGTCATCTGAAGTAGTGCTCAGAAAACACCTACAATGAGGAGTTCTGCTCCTGTTACTGAGCTCTGTCTCTCAAACTGCTGCTTACCTGGCATGCATAAGAACACATAAGGGTCTTTATTTTAAAAGAGAAGAAAAACCTCACAAGTAAGGAACCTTTGACCAATTTCAGTGCTCAGGAAGTAGTAGGGCTGACTAAGGCTGCACAGACTCACCTCGAAGCATCTTGTCCCTCATGTAGCACTTCCCATCCTAAACCTCCCACTTTTCACTGACTCTGTTTATCTTCATTACATAAAACCAAACAGCTTCTTAATAGAAAAGCAACAAAAACCAGTTAATGTGCCTTTGGGAAGGGATGGAAAAGCACTAGGAAGCTAAAACTCCCCCAGCTCCTTCCAATTTTAGGGTTCCTTTTCCAGTTTGAGACTTCTGCACTCACTGAGCAGCTATTTTCACACACAGAAGACAGCTACACTTAAGACACACTCCTGCTTCACTTCAGTTTTAACAGCTGAAATGTCACAGTTTTGTGTCTTCCTGGACAACACCTTCAGAAACCAAAATGAAAAAAAAAAAAAAAAAAAAGTTCTGTTTCCCTCCAAGTCTTCTCAGAAGGAAACACTGTCTTCTTTTCTCCAGCTGAAGGCTTTCATCTGCAGGACTACGTGCAACTGTTATCAGGAGACTTCCTTAATATACACATTCAATCAATTAACTTGTTTCAATGTCAATTTTTTTTTTCACTTCAGCTCAGCCTGCAGAAGGGATAAACATTCTAAAGGTATTTCTTTAAGTGATCTATTATCTCAAACATATCACACAGCAGGTAGGAGGAGAACTATCAAATTCAATTCCATCTTTTTAACTGTGTAATCTCCACTTGAAATGTGACTGGGAGTTCTCCTGTCCCAAACTCTGCCTGCCCAACCATGGAGCAGACAATGAAGTCACACTGCAGTCCTAGCACATAAATAGTATTTTCACCCTACCTTTCTTTCATGCCAACATAGCTGTTACATTTCAGTGAGCCCACTTTTGTTTTGTAAGGTTTCTTTCAATCATGCCAGACCCCAGCAGACAAAGCCTCAACAGTTCAGAGTTCCAGCCATTCCCTAAAACTCAATGTCAGGTAACACAACTCAACAGCCACACTGTTGGCAGCAGTCAGCAATCACCAAATCCATTCCACTTTCCTCTCCTAGTTTGAGGATTCTATACTTCATTGTTTCTTAAAAGACAACTAGACATATAATATTTTAGAGCAGTTAACCAACACATTCACAGAAAAAAATAGTATTTCCAGTAAGGAAACCTTCCATGAGCGCCTTAACATGAGAAGACACACAGAAAGATGGCAAACTGACATGCACCTGACCTTGACATTCAGAAGAGCAGTGTCACTTCCTCAGAACATGATGTTTAACAACCAGTTTGAGAAGTACAGCAATGACAATGGACCAGGCTGGCCCAAGGAGACCTAAAGGCTGAGTGGAGGAGGGTTAGGTGGAAATAAGAGACCCAACAGCAGGCACTCAGATGAGACCAAATGAGTTATAGCTTGTATAATAATAAAACCGCATATTTCACTAAATTTCTTTCTATCCAGCCTTGTGAACTACTCAAATTAGTATTGAGAAGGAAATTGTTGATGGACAGGTCAAACATACAGATATATAGAAACAAGCCTCATCTTTTGGCATTCCAGACACGTGCCTCTAGGACACTCATCAGAATAACGATCCCAGTGCTGTCTTGCTTACAGACTGTCACCGAGGATGGAAGGGACAGGAGATTTGCAGACTCTTTTCAAAGGGAAGCGCTCCAGCCCCCTGACCTCCTTGGCAGTCCTTCACTAAACTCACTCCAGCTCCTCCATGATCTTCCCAGAGATGGAAGGCAGGCTGACCCATCTGTAGTCACCTGTACTGTCCCTTTCAGCTTTTCTTGGAAACACTTGCTTCCTATGGCTGGGATTTTTGGGATCAGGAGACTGAGAGAGGGGCACTGTTTTACCACAATTCCTTTGCAACTTTCCTTTTGCAAAGAACGGACTTCTTTCCTGCATCCTTCGTAAGATGAATACCATTCAGGGTACAGACATGTACCTAAACACTGTTCCTAAACTCAATTATATTAGATTAATTTTGTGCACTCAAATAACCAAAGAGATATTATCATGTTAGAATCCAGTCAATCCAGTCAACTTAGAATCCAGTCAATCTTGAAGTAGCTTCAAGCTCCTGAAACCTCCCCTGAACCACTTCTACAAGACTTGAGCATATAAGTGATTGTTCAAAACTGAAGCTCATTCTACAGAGCAAAAAAAAAAAATAAAAATCAAGAATCTCATGGAAAAAAAACCTGTTTTTTTCCAGGGAGTTTAAACCCAGTGAGGGAGTTTAAATAATGTTTCTCATAGCAGCCTGAACACCGGCCCTCCGAGTCAGGATAGGGAAAGTGAATGTATCTGTATCCTCTGTTCCACAGTCGACACATGTGACACAGGATAACGTTCTTGATAGAGGAAAGACTGAATGTTCTCCCTCTCTGCTTTTTTCTCACCTCCCTGAAAAGAGAACAGTAATAACGCAGATCCTTCTCTGATTGACACCCAGCCGAGATCCCAGCCTCTCTTTCCACTCACACGTTGCGTATCACAATGTCAGATCATCACACTTCTCTCCGCTGCACTTAGCCAAATTGTTACTGCCACCTCTCTCTTTCCTGTGCTCACAATAGAAATACAACCTGTGTTGAAGGCTAGGAAAAACCAAAGATACTTCCTTCTTTAACAAATAACTACTGTTTTCAGGTCTACTTCCTACTACCTTTCCATTTAAAATTAAAATCACAAAACACTTGAACTCCTCTATTAAAAGCAAAGTAGTATATAAGGGCACACTAAATACACCTGCTACCGAAGTTAATACATAGAAATAAGCATGAAAAATGCATTGAGATAAGAATTTTGTCTCATCTCTTGCCAGAGGGGAATAAAATCAAACCCCAAAACACATGTCAGAAGCAGCCCAACAAGCACACTCACTCTGCTCTGTCCTAGGAAGCACTGGATGGCAAATAATGGATTGATTCTGCTTTTCTCTGGTCCTACAAAGCCCCTCCACAACCACTGCTCCTCTCAATTCTTTCCCAAGGCATCTTTGCTATTAACACCATTGCTCTTGACGCTCAGCAGTGTCAACAACACAGTCAAGACTATTGTCACATTGCACTCGGCAACCAGGTCACACACACTGATCAAGCAGCTGCAATCATTGACTTCGCTGAAAGAGCAAAGATCTAGACAGAAGGAAGAGGAGGCAAACATCTGCCTAAAGACTGGCAGACCACCACACTGGTAACATCAGGTTCTCAGTGACAAGAACATTGCAATGAAGAATAAATATTTTAGGATTCCTGGAGCACATTAGCAGAAACAAGATCTCATCCTCCTATCACCAATGCACACATCTTTATTTTAGCAGGTGGCAAAATATTTAAGTTCAGGATGATCCTTTTAAAGAGGAAACATCTGAGAATCCAGTAATTAATAGCAGGCGAATGCTTAAGGCAACATGAAATACACAGTCTGTACCAAAACAGTGACTGTATGCAACGTCTTCGGTTCACTCACACAACAGACAGATCCATTGCTCTGCCTTTAAAGCCATGCCTCACTCACTACACATCTGGGAAAAAAAATCCCAGATAAAATACAACGATGTGAATTGTCTCAGCAAACCTTAACTCTGCCATTATCTGGCCACAGATTTTCTATTAAATACACAGCTCAACACAAGGTGCTTCAGATTTTAAATTCTTCAGTGTTCCATCCTCCCCACCACGACTGACAGCACCAGTGGGGAGAAGTCCATGCTCAGCACTCTCTTCTGACTTAAGCTGCTTCAAGCCCTGCCTTCAGCTATGCCAGTCCTTCTCCAAGAGCTGCCACCTTTATGCACGTTCTGTAACAGAAACACAGAACGGGCTTATTCTACAGACACTAAAATAGCAATGATTAATATGTACTTGAAGTAAAATTAGGTGGCAAAAGTGTCACAAGATTACTAGGGAGCAGACAAGTTTTGTACAGCTGTTATACACTGTAAAGGAAACAAAGAAAGTGTTTCTGTTCTCTTGGATTTAATGCCACTTTTTCCTCATTTCTGATACCAAACGATAAGCAAAGGGTCATTTGCTTGGCAGCTGTGCAAGAACACACAACATAAGCTAAAGCAAACCTGTATACAGAAGCAACAACAAATGTGATTGAAATGAATGTTTTTTTGCAAATTTCCCTCTAAAAAAGCTTCCAACCACAACTGACTGAGTACAGAAAAAATAATACCCTCACAAATCTATTTTACTTTGATTCAGAACAGCCTCATCTCACTGAAATGCTTCATTCTCATTAATACTTTCCTTAAAGGAGTTTATGAACCTTAAAAAGAAACTTCACAACTACTAGTAAACAGATTTACCAAAGACTTGAATTTAGCAAGTACTGAATGTAATTTCCACATTTCTTTGCTCCATCAGATGAAACTACACAGAGGATGATAAAGAAATTACGTCATCAACAACACCCACTGAAACAGCTCCCAAGGTACCTGCTGCTGTATAAGTTGGGCAAAGTGAGGGAGAAACTCGAGCTCTTCAGACCGGACACAGGGGGACAGAGGCTGAAATCTAACATTCCCTTTCCCTTCTCACGCTGCAGCAGAAAGTGGCCAGCTACAATGTATGTCTCAGAGATGTCCAACAGCAACAATGAAATAACATCTAAGTGTGGGAGAAACCCGTTTTGACACTACCATCTTCCTGAAGAAACTCCCACAGCATTAAAGATGAATCTCAGAGAAGCAGGAGATTATTCTGCAGACATGTATATTTCTAAATAAAAATATGTTATCCCAAATCAAAGGTGTGTGCCAAGTAAGATCCTTATTTCTCAATGGTGGTAAAATAAAAAAAGAATTTAAAAAAAAAGGTGTAACAGACCTTCTGAAGAGTAAACATTAAGAAATTCAGGTTATGATTGTGAATTACCAGTGATAACACAAGTTTCAATTTCCTTTTGCACAATTTCAATGTGCTCTGCACAATACTTGCTAGAACTTGATAAGGCATCTCTATTAATGACAAACTTCCCAGTAAGAGATTTAGATTCCCTAAGTATCCTAGAAATCTGAGAAGCCAGATGGAAAACATAACATATGTTAAAAGGAGAATTTACAAAGCAAAAATTCTTGAAAGTGAAAACCAAATTAGGATGGAAGTGACAGATTTCTAAGCTATCCCACATGCTTTTTTGTCATAGAAGAACAAACACCAGAATTTCTCAAATCCCATTTTTCAGCCACACTCTCCACCCCGATTTCACATCCACCTGCGTATTTTGCTAACTGAGCTTTTTATTCATGTTCTTCTCTATTAACAGAAAGCAGAGTTTCTAACAAAAATACAGACCAAGAATAGGTGGATTTTTTTAATGTGAACTCGCAGATGCAAGAGCGAAACAAAGCATGTTGCTGTAGAAATAATTAATGGCACTGGACTATGACTCCAAGGAGCATTCAGACAGAATAGAAAGTGAATAATCTGCAGCAGCAAGGTGGGAATCATTTCACAAGCTATCAAGAGATCTCTGGGGTACAACAAAGACTGACCTCCTGAGCACTGCCTTTATTCTGGCCGAGTCTTCTCCTGGAGCTTGATGCCACAGCACAAGGCAGCATTTACCACGTTAATTTTAAGTCATGATGAAGGAGAAGAGGAATCAATAAACTCCTGAGCACACATGCAATTATCACTCCAAGTATGAATTTCAAAAAGGCAAGAGACACAACTGCAAGACTGCAGACTGACACATTAAATCAAGCTGGCAGATCATCTGCTCAACTTTTCATCTCACACAGATGTTAAGTGTCAAACTCCTTGAAGAAGTATACAAAAAAACCCTAAACAATGAGAAAGCAGGCAATAACCTGCCACCAGCAATGTATTGAGAATTGGCAAGAATGAGCTGCACTACAACTCTAAATAAATGAGCTAATTTCTAATCTCATAGATCTCCTGTCCCAGATTAGAACTACAAGCTGGTCAGTCGCAGCAGAAGAAAAAAAAAAAAAAAAAGTTCAGCTTCTGTCACACTTAACACATCTCAGAGTAAACATTTCTGCTTGGCGTTGTCAATTCCCCATCATTACATATATATGTTAAGTCACAAGAAACAATAGAGTCATGAAATATCACACTGCATTTTTTCCCATCCCATCTGGTTATGCTGCAAGCACCACAAAACAAGGGACATTTGTGTGAAATAATTCCAACTACATGCACTATTTCACCTCATCTTTCCGGATAAAGTATTTTCCCCCTCAGTTTTTTGCTTATAAATCCAGGTCTGTTCACTTAATAACATTACACTACTTCTTATTCCAGGGAGAGACGGAGAAAGAGATGTATAAAAGTAATTCTGGCTCTCACAGAGGACAAACGACACAAAAGTTTTGCTCGCATAATATAAAACAGGAGCAAACTCGTCAAACAGGCTGCCCTGAAACTTTTTAACTATATAGAAAGAAACCTTTCTAAAACATACATACTAACATTTATGTGCACAACTAAAAACTGGGTTTAGATCATGGAGACATCAGCCCATTTGACGTTTCAGGTAAGCATGTGAACATGAGCTGAGAAAGTCTCACTGTCTCCCCTTAAGCTGCTTTGGTTTAACGGCAGTCCACATTTTTAAAAGCCAAATCCACTGAAATACACCTATCCGGTTTTTGGCAGCAGAGGGAGATCAAATCAGGCTGCCTATCGACACAAACTCCCTTCTGCAAAGTTCTGTAGCTCTCTGGGACTTAGCCAGAGATCTCCTTATCTCGGCACGTACAGAGGAACGTGCGACACGGCCAGGCTCTCCTCAATTTTACATGCAGGCACCAGGCTAACGCACCAGGCTGTAAGGAGGAGGTGAGCTAGTGGAGATCGCAGCCTGCAGCAGCCACACTGCTCAATCTGTTTATCTGAAGTCACGGGGGGGAAGGAAAGATCAACAAGCCACACACAAGAGAAAGCACAGGGTGAAAATCCTAATCTCACAGATATTTGAAGCCGCTCGTCTCTCCTTCCTTCCAACTTCACCCACTTTAGGAGTCCACTAACTCAGAAAACAGGTAAGGGCACACTCAGTTTTGTGTCCAAATCATGGTTTTTCACTTCTTGAAGGATCAGAGCACAGCAGAAGGCTGCAGGGTACAGCAGAGGCGACGCAACACAGAGCAGCAGCCGAGCTGCAGGAATGGGGCAGCAGAGGAGCCAGCCTCATTGCTGCTCCATTCCAGCACGTTTCTCAATCTTCCGACCACGACCAACTTTGGATTCCTGCCAGTTCAATGTACATTCTGCTGAAGGACCAACGCCAGCAACATACAGAGTAATCACGACACTCCATATTAAAGTAACACAATGCCATAACTAAAGTCACTGTAATTCTACTTTTTGTAGGAGTCCAATGTTTGTGCTGCAGCACAGCAGGCAAGAATGTCTCCTGCTGCAGAGGAGATAAAAGCTTAGGTATGAAAAATATAATGTACCAAATAATTAGACAAAAGCACTACTCCTATCTGGCTAAACTAGGAAAAATCTTTCCCATGGACATTTTACCACAGGAGTCAGCTCATCCAATACCAGACTGCAACAGCAAATGAAGTTAACAGCCATGAGTCTTAACCTTCCTTGCTGATACAAGAGCAAGGGGGCAACTACAAAAAGGGACTATCATGAAACTTAATGATGGTCACAGTACACAGTTCTGCTACTCTTTAACCTCTGTTCCCCCCTCTGAGACCAGACATTTGATTTAGCTCTTCAAGTTGATCAGAAAAGGTCTTATTTTCATAATATTAAGTAGCCCAGTTTCAGTCACACAAACTTTACCCTGCTAAGCTGAAGAGCTATTTTTATCAGAAAGATTAAAGGCAGCTAAAATTTACCATGACAAAAGGAGTTGCTTTGCATCACCGCATCAAAGTGAAATATAAACAAGGGCGAGCAGTTGATTTCTGCTGAAGATTCTGGGCTGCCAGCAGGTCCTTGGCCGTGGCACGGCTTTGCTGGGATCTGAGCACTGGCGGGCTCGGGGCCTGGAGCGCAGCAGCAGAGCGAACGCAGCGTCTCCTAGAGCACGTTACCCTCACGCAGGCTGCAGCACCAAACGGCGTGGGTTTACGACTGCAATTACAATTCCAGTTCTCTGACACACGCTACTCACTGCTCATTTGGGGCACGAGCCTCAATCAAACCCATCTACCCCAGCAGCACTTCTGTTCACAAACTTCCCGGCTTGCAAAGAACTTTGTCATTTCAACCCCATCGCACAGGAGCAGCCCGGGTTAGGTTCAGGAGGAGCTACATGATAGCAATCAGGGCTCAAACTACTTCTATTGCCTGCTACAACACACAGAAACAGCGATCTTTCAGCAAGCAGCAAGAGCTGCTGACAACAACCTCGAGTGATTATTTTTTTGGAAACAGCATTTTTTAAGCGCACAAACTTTACCTACACTCTCAAGCAGAGGAGTATTTTTGCCTGAAGAACACCAGGGGATGACGACAGAATGCAACAGACACACTCACACTTGTTTCAAAAGACAGCCGAGGGTTTGGTGTCCCTGCTGACCAAAGGTCCCCTCAGCAGTGCAAAACTTTTATGCAGATGCTGGAGTTCACATATCTAGCACTGCACAGAGCTAACTGAGATGCATTAGAACTTGCTGAACAGGACGTAATTATGTCTGAAGCATTCCAGAACAGACCAAGTGAACTTCAAAAAAAGAAAAAAGAAGGACTGTTCTCTCACCGAGGAGAGTCTAAAATGTCCTACAGAAGAATCAAAGGAAAAACCACGCTTTCCTTGAGCTACCGTGCTGCATTTCACGGCAACTTGTGTCTCAGCTTCCGTACGACATTCCACCACTTCCACAAAAGGGATTAATGTAGCTCAATCACAAGACCTCACCTAGATGTTCCCTGCCAATTCTTATTCTCAGTATGGTTTCTTTTCACTACGTCTCATTCGGTTGTAGGTACAAAAGATTCCACAAAAAAAAACCCCACAACCGCAAAAGCACTGAAGTGTCTCTAAGCTATCGTCGAAAAAAATTTGACAGAATTTATCTGCTCAATTACACTAATAATCTTTTCAGTCTATAAAAATACAGCAGGCAGAGTCTGATTAACTTATCACTGCCCCTTTAACAAGATTCATTAATCTCTGAAAACAGAAACGCAAGTCCAACATGCTTCTTGTCCCTAGAAAACCACTGTTTCAGTGATTAAAACACTCGGCAGACTGAAAGACGTCAGTACAGGCACACATGCTCTTCCACACACACGTGCGTGCTTACAACGGGCACACACTTGCTGGAAATGGGAAATTTCAATGTGTTTTATTACCTACAAATCCATTAGGGCTGAAAAAAAACCAAGCAGGAGGAGGACACTACGCAACATGCAGAGGAGTCACAACGACTGCAAGCCTGCTAAGCATTTCATCACGTAAGAAATCACACAACTTCAATTATTACCGGCAAATTATTTGGGGTTTTTTAGTGGAAAAAAAAGCTTGGAAGGGATTGAGCCGACCTCCTTACACCAAGATCACAGGTAGGAGGATAAAAAAAGCAAAATATTAACGTGCTACAAGGAAGTTTATACACCGAAGTGTCTTGGGAAGGGACTGCCTGCATCGGGTGTTTAGTTGTGGAGGATTTGTGGGTTTCACGGAGACAGGAGCAGGGCGGCCGGTGTCTCTCCTGGCGGGGAGTCCCCTCCTACCCTGCCCGCAGCCCAACACCCCAGACAAGGTGGAAACCCTCCACCCCTAAAGCAGCGCTAGATGATGGAAGAAAAAGAAATCCAACTCAGGAAATAAAGGCCTCAACCGTCTCTCCCCAACCGCTATTTATAGCCGGGACGGTACGAGGCGTACGGGTCCCGCCCGGTAACTTCGACTAGAGGAGGCCCAAAGGCTCCGGGAGGGATCCTTAATTCAACACCCCCCCTCCTATTCCCGGCACCTCGCCAGGCCGGTTCCCACCCCCGCCGGGAACCGAACGGGGCGGGCGGTTTCCCTGCCCCCGCCCCCCCCAACTCCGGCGGGCGGTTGGGCCCGGTGGCCGCCATAGGATCGGTGTGGGATTTGGGGGTGGGGGGGAGAAACCGCCGGTAAGGCCCTGCCGCCCCCGCACTGCCCCGTGGGCCTTACCTGTGCTATCGCTGGCGGAGAAGCCCGGCGAGTTGAGCTTGGCTCGCTTGGGGTGGGGCGGCCCGTCCAGTAAGTTCTCCGCCATGGTAGCCGGCTGGGCCGTCCAAGCCGGTAAATCGTTGGAGAGGCCGGGGGTAGTCTGAGGTGTGTGTCGGGGGGGGGCGGCTGAAGCTCGGTCTCTTCTCCTCTCCCCGTCGAACAACAGCGCCGCTCAGTGCCCGACC